>DWEM01002793.1:0-11551 GCA_018245935.1 Agara belti belti | reverse complement strand
GTGAAATGTGGGGGTGTACTACACTCCTCTGCCTACCCCTTCGGGGAATACAGGCGTGATGTTACGTTCAATATTGAATTTAATTATTATGTTCTAATAAATATTTATCATAATTTCGTATATAGATCTTCATTTATAGGATAATCTGTGGCGCCGCGTAAATAGGGCTGCCTCAACCTTCGCCCTTCTTAATCTTACCGTGCACAATACCAGTGCTTCGCGTCAAGATGGCTTCTAATAAAGAACGAATTGTTTAATCGCGATTTATTTTAAACCCTAGAAAGCAAGTTGAAATAATCGACCGTTACAGTAAACAGTATAAACTAACATGCTTATATAAATATACACACACATATTTGTTTCGGCTGGAAATTAAACGTACAATCGCTATGTTACCCATTGTACTTATAGGCAAAAGCAAAATGCAGTCACATGGTTTACGGTTAGTATCCTTCATTAGTACCAAACGTAAGCGTAGGTATGTCTATTTTATGTAGGGGTAGAGGCATGAGGGGGAGGGGAGTGGGTGAGTTTCGAAGGTTTCTCTCCCAACTTCATGCAGAAAGAGGCAACATTCTAAACGCTTATCTCAGTCAATTAGAAATCATACAAATGCAATAGAATGCAAGTGATTATATAGATTTTTTTGGTTCATACTAAGGGAATGAGGTGGACCGTGGACGCCAAAAACTCCTATCCCTTTCCCTCCTTTTCTGCCTCTTTCACTGTACCAAATGCCGTGACATTATTTGAAGTATCGTCAATCTGAGGGTGTACTGATGCGGACAAGCGGCGTGTAGCTGGTTCGCGAAATGGGAGATATTGCGAGATGTTGTGTGAAGTAACGAGGTATTTTTAAAGTATCGTTATGCGACGCTACTCCTGTATAGTTGGCTATTACGGTTGAAGTTAGGGAAGACGATAGTTTTGTTTCATTGTTATCTTATTTGGATCGTGTTTTTGTTTGCGATCTGAATATACTCGCTATAATCGTGGGATAACACCTTTAATGGTCCATATCTAATAAGCTGTTGTCTTCGCATCTGCTCGCGGTTGATCTAAAATAAAATTTCAAGTTCTTATATTGAATATTATTTAGAAAGTGAAGTATTTCGTAATTTACATACAGCCCGTTTCGAAATCGGCCGGTTTTCAATCAAACTTTCATCCCTTGCTCAACCCTCCTCGGGGATTAATATCGGAGAATCCTTCCGCAGTGGGCGCCTACGTTGTAAACGAAATGTTTTCTTTTCCTTCGCGTTTCTGGTTTCTGTACTTAGTTTTCGTTCTGCTATGATGAAAGGCCTCGTGGTTGAGTGGTTAGAGACCCTGACTGCAAAAACCAGAGGTCGTGGGTTCGGTTCCCAGCAAGTACACACATTTGTGTGATCAACACTTTGGCTTGTTCTGTGAATGGGTGTAATAAAAATATCTATATAAGTATTATATCATACGTATATAAGTATGTTTATCGGCTGTCCGGTTACCGTAACACAAGCCTTTGCCTAACTTGGAATCAGATAGCCGTGTGTGGAATTGTCCCCGGGTATTATTATTATAATTAACCAGTCAGTTAGATATGTCTTTATATAGACCTCATAATGTAGGGGTTAACGCTGTGTTCGCGAGTGCGAAGCTACAAAAACAACTGAAGATCTAGTATCTATCGAGGACAGCGCTCGAGTTGCTGAATCCATAGCACGGTATACAAGCGAGTTATGTCAATATATCGCCATAGTACCACCTTGGCATCGCATTCCGGTCACGTCCGCGCCTCTCCTTTCACCGTCGAATGCAAATTGTGACCTTTTGATTATCGAGTCGAGTGTCGTGAAATAGATAAAATTTATCGCGATGCAGTCGGAAATGAAAATTTATATTTTCCTGTTTGGTCTCTGATGTATTTAGGTTAATTTTTTATCTTTGTCCAACGTTTACTGGTCTAATGTTTATTGGCTTATTGGTCTAACTTTTTGTTGGTCCACTGCTGGACCGAGTCTCCTCTCATAATAAATTACTTAATGATAAACTACTTACATAAAAAATTGACAAAAAATAAAACTTAATGATAAACTAAATAACAGAACTTTAAAAAAACACAGTCGAATTGAGAACCTCCTCCTTTTTTGAAGTCGATTAAAAAAGAAATAAATACGGATACGTAATTGTTATATTGTGCTTGTATCGTGCCGGTTAAATGGACAATTGTCGCATTGGTGCGGTTGCGGAATAAAAGCGATCTGCAAAATGACGCAATATTGGATGTAGCCGCCTTTTTAAATGGGGGACTACACTGACAAATTTTCACTAGCATTTCTGCGATACGGGGGATATGATTATTTGTTTCATTTATTTATTTACTTGCCAACTTACTGTACACTATTGCATTCAAATTAAATCGCATAAAAAGTAAGTTCCTGCTGTGACAATTACAGGCAACGATATAATAAAAGTATGTCAATAAAATTCAAAACAAAATTACAATTACAGTTTCTTTTTTTGTTTCTGGAGGACACTGGTGCGTTGCGGAGATTCCAGGGCTTTCCAAGCGGAGTGGAAGGCCAGGCCATCGAGAGGGTTTTACTAGATAAACATACCGTATAGTCCGGCCTTTCCCAAAACAACCCGGTTACCTTTGAAGCTTCACTCCCGGGGCGATAACTCTAATCGTCTCTTTCTTTACTAAAGGTAGTTTCTAGGTATTAGGATTGCGTATATAGTGATTTTTTTGGTTGGAGTGTCCAGGCCTCCTCTAGTTAAACATCGGTAGTTTACAACCAGAGTTCGCTAGTTACTAGCTAGATAATAGGTTGTACAACAGAGTGCTTATTTACATGTAAAATCAAACCAACAAATTAATGTAATCAAATTTTATTGTCAATCGGTTTATTTACAATAAACGTGAACTACACAGATATATTATATAGTGATAATATACTTAACACATGTTTGTCGTAGCCAAGCGATAGTGGTTGGATACACAGAAAGTTGGATACACAGAAGGTTGGACACGCAAGGTTGGATACGCTTAGATAAATATACGAGTACTTCGTTCCGCGGGCAAAGAAAAATACAGTGTAATATATCGTAATAAAGCTTGCTTGGAAAAGGAATTTTACAGCAAGTACAAATGACAGGCAAAGTGCATTGACGTAGATTTGTAGAGCGATAGAACACTCGGCGAAGTAAGGATTGTGTGAAATATCTTCGTACAATTTATTTATTCAGAACATCGCAATTTGAAACGTCCCAAAGAAGGCCATGTCTTATGTGTTATTACGTTAATGAGAGTAAACGGAGCGAAAGATTTAGCCGATGGACATTTATAGACATTGCCTACCACTATGCGATGTGGGCGCGATAATTTGTTTGTAATATCACAACAAATGGTATCCTTTCCATTGCCACGTAATATCTAAGTGATATAACACTAACTGATATAATCGCAAATGCAACTTTTAATATACATTGTAACACAGTGATATATTATATCTTATCTATAAATTAAACTAGTATATACTAAGATTATACTGATGCGTTATAGTATGAGAAGCGAACTAATTGGATATAAAATTACGCTTTGATATAACTAGACTTTGATTGAACATCATTTCTGTAACTTTTGGAGGCGAATGCGTTGATATGTCGACTCATTGTTGAATACTTTCATTTGTATATTGAATAATACTTACATAGATAATACTTCGAGTATTGAATAATAATTAGAAAAGTTGAGCGACACTGAACGCATTCGACACTTGGTTGGGTGATTGCCAAACGCAAATTTTTAAAAGTTTTAGAAAATGCTTCAATATTTATATTTAAATGTTCTCATAGTTTGATAGTGAATCTAAAATATTACCAAGTCACTGCAGTAAGTGCCGGATTTACTAATTTTAATGTAATTACTCATAATAATATTGATATACTTTTGTAATTCGGGTTCCTTGTAAAACAATTTGTACACATATATTTTTGGATGTGAATTCGAATACCGTAAACTTCTCCAAAATGTATGTGAAATCGGCCAACCCGCACTTGATTAGCGTGGGACACTGTGGCCACGAATCTTCTTATAATAATAGGAGAAGAGAGAGATATTTAAGAATAATAGAAAAGAGCTGAGAAATAAATTATGAAAAATATTATTTCCAAGATCTTAATGTTCCTTTGTAAAGTTATTTACAATTTTTAAATCATTTATGTATATATATGTGTACAACCTGATCTGTACCTTTAAATTTACATTAGGTAATAAGTAAACTACAATAAATTAGTGATAAACTCACCAAATGAAAAATATTTATTAGCTACAGATAATACATGATATTACAAAAGGGACAGAAATTTATGGCAACACTAACGAGTCATTTACGCGTATGACATATTGCGGAATGATGGGTTTTATTGGTACATAAATCATAGATAATAAACTGAACAGTCGTAATTAAAAAAAAAATCACTGAAGCAACATATAAAAATTATAATTTGGTTAAGATATTAATTTTCAAATAGGTATCTCACATGAGAATAAATGTAGTAATGGAGTTTGTCTATTCAAGCAGCATTATTTGATCAGCCGCAGTTTATATCTCGCTCATATAACATTTGTACATTAGCATATAACATTTGTAGCTTCTAATGTGCTGATATTTGAGCCTCACGACAGAATATTGCCCTATGGCCCTAAATTTCCATCCCAATAAAATTACTTACTAACCGTAACATAGACTTTTTTTATACTAAATACTATAATAACTAATATTACATTAAGTAATATAATAGAAACTATTAATACTCTCTAAATTAACTAACGAAAAACTAATTTATAGGTATATAATAATATACTTTTAACAATAAAAAGGCACTGCTTTGAGTCGCGATACAAAGATTATGAAACAAAAGGGTTATTATATACTTACATATAACATTGATACCTATATTAAATAAATTTCCTTCCTTACTGGAAACACTCATACCTTGCAAGGGGTCGTTCGAAAATACTAATCATCATTAATTTCAAAACACATTTCAAATTATTGCGTCGGCAATTTTGTAATGTTCCATTGTCGACGTCCCATCAGCGAACAGAGCGTAAAATTGTCTACCACTCTAAGCATTCGTTATCTATGTATTATTATTCATTTTGCGCATAATTGTAATTTTCTTGGTCACTTTTATTAGTTAATTTAGTCACAATGTTGTTGTATCTGATAGGATTGTTTTCATATCGTTAACGTATAGAGATTAGATTACAGAAAAAAAAAGTGTGTGTGTCAGCTCCGACGCAGTATGGGAGTTTACTCCTTACTTTTACTCCTCATAAAATTTCCGCACCGGGCTTTATAACTCAAATCGTTTCTTAAGGAGTAAACTCCAAAAATATTTTCCATACTGTAATTGTATAGAGGGGCGATAAGGAACTTAGGCCACCTGCTCTTTTATTAATAAAGATTTTGTTGAATCTGTTTTTGTGTTTTGTTGTTTATATGATATGTGTATCCGAACGCCATACAAAAAACTCCACAGTTGAGTGAGTACTCTATCGTGCTATCCGATGGTAATGGGCGAACTGAATTGCAGTCATTTTTAAGTGTACTGAAAATTGCCGAGAACACATATTTTTGTTGTTAATCCACCCTCTACGTGAATACGATGTAGGTACTCGCTCACGCGGCTATCTAATGGCATAAGTCTGTCTCTGTCGCACGCTACGTTACGTTCGATCATTATTTCAAAGTGATATGACCGGAATTTTCATTTACGCAAAGGTTACGGTCTTAAAGGTGCCTCATCGAATTTACATTTTTTTTTAGAAATGCGGCAAACATGTTCATCGTATGGAAAAAAAATGTGGGAATATTTTATGAGAAACGGACGATATATTTTTGGGTAAAAGTGAAATTTATTTTTCATATATTTCATTTCGTATATCGTATAAGTGGTGGAAATAATCTGTTGTGACTAAATGTTCGCAAATCATCTACACTTATATAATTAAAACGCGCGAAATAGGTACTTACTCAATAATTAAAATATGACTTAAAAATACCCGATTTTATTAAATACAATTTATTATAAATACAACGTCAAATCCCTCGGTGCAAACGCAGAGTTATATACATTTCTTATGTTATAAAAAAAACATATATGAAGTAGAAATATTTGATATAATTTTATTATTCATGTACGTAGTTTTGAGCTATTGAGTAAATATGACACAGCGACGGAAAATGACATTTGAAACGCTTTTACGTCGTCTATTCAAATTGACGCTCGCAGATACATAATAGGTACAGTTTTTTTTTTCACCGTCAACTAGTTGTCAGTAGCTCGCAACTTAAAATCCTACATTTGAATAGTATGTCCCATACATCTTATGTGCCGCTATGTAGGATGTAGATATATTTGCTTATTTACAAAGATTTCTGCTTCATATCTGTTTTAAACGTACACCTAGATCTATTTCATAAAGCCTATATTAGCCACAGATTATAAAAAAGACAGAAACATTATCTAATTTTATAAAAACAGATATTATATTTATAGGGAAGAAATTATAATACAGTATTATAATTGGTAAATTTTTAATATTGTTTGTTTGAGACATACATATGTATGTAAGTATGAACTTGTCTGCATTCCAATATTCGGTAAATTATGATAAATTTTAATGAATTTATTTTCGCGAGGATGGAAGGATTTATATGGACCCAGGGTTTAAATGGTAACAGATGGGTTAAAATTATATTTTATTATGATTGTAACATTACTTTATACTGAAAATAAATTAATAAACTATTCTGGTTAGTCGTTTAATTCATTACTGAAGGTCGTGCCCCCGAAAGAACAAATAATGGATTGACTATTAACAAAGGGGTAAATAAATAAACATATTTTGCGTGATCATATTATGGTATATACTTATAACATATTATGGTAGGTACTTAGAACTTAAAAGCGTTAAATTAAATTTTTAAATTTTAAATTGAAAGGGAAAATAAGTTTCAGTTGCAGTATAATGTATTTACATATAAATAACGTAGTGATTGTCATTATGAATGAGAACATTTTAAATGTTTTGTATGACATGGTCCAGTAACTTTGTAGAATACTAATTAACCTATAGATTAGGTATACATGATACAATAATATATCGTAGTTAATATAATTATTACATCGTACAATAATACCTACTAGATATATTGTTACACTTAGATACATATTGCTGATATATAGTCTTATTAACGAATTTAAGATTATTTATACGGGGAAAATACTGTATTCTCACTTCAATTAAGCTTCACTTCAATTAATTTATAGTAATACGTATTTTAAATTCTCTCAAAAATTGGCACACACCACTACAATATTATTTACTAAACTGTTATATTATAATTTTGGCATAATATAATACAAGTCGTTTGCCATTTTATTACAACTGTGAAACTAAATTTCGCGCGCTAAATACTGTCATTAAAGTCGTATTTTGTCAATACACATTATGACAGTACGTTTTGTACAAAAAGAAAACGTTCGTAAAAAGCAATAGTATTTGAAATGTATAATAATATTATAAAAACACAATAGACTATAAATACACGATAACATTTTTAAAATTAGTATTGGACTGCTGGTTTTACTAAATATCATGTAGGTAACTAACTACTTACATCGTATGGCTATAGCACAGATTATATATGTAATGATATTATACTTTATCTAGGCTATTAACAGTCAAGTTTATTGTAATTTATTCATAGCTTTTTTTTATTATACACTTTGTATTATTCGTGATTTTAATTACTTTAACCATATATTTATTTTCAAAATATTAGATGTACAATATGTATTTTAAACAATTATATAAAATGATGTTTCAATCGGATAAAAATCATTCCAGTCGTGATAAACTTCACACCGTTTGGTGTGGTTTGGAAAAACGAATTTTTATATTTAATAAACACTCTTATTTGTATTTCAGTGCTTCTGTTTAACAGAAAATGTAATTAGGAAATCGTGATATTATAGAAACCAAAACGTAATCCTACAGAATAAATAATCAGCTGCAAATAACAATAACAATACGACAGTACAGACATTGTTCAGAAGCGTAACAATTACTGGCTACTAAAATATTCTCCAAACGACGATTATACCTTATATTTATAGTAAACACTTAATTAAATTATGTGGAGCCCCGTCGTCTATTGTCCATTACACAAAAACGGGGCCATCATTTTCCACTCACAGGACGTGTAGATTCTCACAGTTTTTGAATTTGGAATCCTCCTTGCCGAAGATCCACGTGAGCATTTGCCTCGCCTTCATGCTCGCGCGGACCACGCCCCGGGATTTGTACCAGTGGGCCGGCGATGACTCCCGGCCTCCGTCGGCGGAGTACTGCTGCTTCTTCAGCCGGATCTGGTTGAGGATTCCCACGAGCAGCTCGTCCACGTTGTGGTTGATGCCCACCGAGACCTCGATGAACTTCGCTTTGTACGTGCACGCGAGACATTTACCGTCTGTGAAACAGAACCGGTATTAAAGACAATTAAAGATGGACGTTTTCGGTCCAGGGCTAAACCTATTTAGAATATTTCTTACGCTATTAAAAGTCATTGACATATCCCATGATTGCACATATCCATGCGCCACGGTTATTATTTTCCATCACGCGACATGTTTGCCTGTTTGGTCTAGGTTAAAAGAAAAAAAAATTAAGATATATTTTCTCAACATTATTTGCTGCCGAATAACTTTCTTGTGTTTATTTCCATATAACATAATGACAGTGTTGCCAGTTGCTACGAGAAGCCGTACGGCGCCGCGTCATTAATTACGCCGCGGTAGTTTTCCATCAAGACGAACGTCCAGACAATTACGACCTAATTGACGGATATGTTTCTAACACGAACAATACACGATCGATTTGTCTTCGCAACATTTTCTGAAAGGACATTTGGGATCATATAGAATTTAATCTAATCTAAGATTAAAATCTACTTCAGGTCGATGTACACACCTATTTCGTTACATCTGAAGATTTTTAGAAGATATATTTAGAAAGCTGTATCTTAACTTCCGTCATCGTATCTTTCTCTTGCCTGTCTTTCCTTTTACGGTTTACGGGAACAAAAAAATTGAGACACTTAAGCCTACAGATGACATAAAAAGAGAAATGACAACACAAAAACCGGCTAATGAAGTGAAATTCAAGTTGACAACACAAAAACAAAAAATGCCCGTCTCCTAGCCGAATGAAGTCGTTAGGAAAAATATGAGTATAATAATCAAAATAAGGGCCACAGTCGGGCCTCGCCAGGGAAATCAATTTGCTTCCATAATAGCGGATAATGAAGGCGGCAAAATTTCCCGCCACAGAACGCCCGCGCGCCGCACTTTTTTCGTTCGTTCCCGTGGTTCGCTCGTTGAAACTGTAATTAGGCTGTCAATTACAGGGTTTTAAGCCGCCATTGGCGTTCAATGGCCGCGAAAATAGCTTGCTATTCATCACTGTACAATATTTCTTTGCATCAAAATCTATTGTGTATCGAATATAAAATATTTTCATTTTTCGCCTGCAATATTCGTAATATGAGTTACATTTAAGCGATAAAGTCGTGGGCGCTGGCGGGGGTGCTGGGGGAGCATTTGCACCCCTGTTATGAAATTGAGTTTAAAAATATTATAAATACTAACAGTAACACTAACAGTAGTAACAGTAACAGATTGTATTTCTAGTATAAGTGAAAAACAAAAAATAAAATATACTACCTTGTGTAGAAACAGCACGACTCCTTGCCAAATCAATTTTGTTAGCCACCAGAAGAGCTGGTCTCGATCTGAGCATATCGCAGTCCAGAAGCCTGGCCAGTTCCTGCTCAGCCTTTTGAAAGGACGCCTTGTCGACCACGGAGTATATCACGACAAACGCGTCAGGTGGTTCAGAGCGATCGATTTCTTCCTGTAAATATTTCAAATATTTAATTGTGAAGTTATAAAAAGTACCCATAAATCGATGCGTTTGCATCTTAAAGAGTTTGCTACTCTTTCAATTAGGTGTTAAAAGGAATGTTAGTCAGTATTCTACGGTCACAGGACGCATCACAACTCTTGAGTGCTGATATTGTCGCCAATATACACATGGACCGGCATCCACACAATTCATACCAATAGAAAAGTTGTTTTAATAACAGCAGCTTATTTCCAACTTGTACTCCCTAGGTACCGTCTACTTGTTCCATACACTATTCTGCTGCTTCTCGTATAACTAAAAACCTTACGAAACAAATGCCATTATCATTCTATTGATGTCTGAACAAACGAAATTGGAGGTTCGGCACATCGTGTATTCCACGTATACGATCCAAATGGATTTCGTTAGCAAGTTGAGTCTCCTTTATGAAAGAAACGATTAATCAAAATATACAATTTCTTTGTTGGGTCTCATTTGGGCTTGGAAAAACTTTTATTGTACTATTCAAGTTTAATTGGAGATTACAGTTGAAACTCGATTTATTATCTGGGATCCTTATTAAATAAACTTGCTTAATAAACACAATTTCTACAGACTTAAACACGTAATTAGCTTCTATTCGTCAATCTTTGAAGCAGGAAAAACCGTGAGTTTGATATTTCACGATGAAATATACTTATGTCATTTTCCTTTTCAATATAAATGGATCCTGAAATATTGTGACGATAATTCTCTCGTAACAAGGTGCTGATATTCCGAGAAATTATATTTTCCCTCATTATTATGAGAGCGGTAATATATAGATATATATGTATTTGTGAGCGGAAAAGTGGAAGGAACGCATTCGTGATCTACTTAGAAATAAAGTTTGTTTACCTACACACGTTATCAAAAACCTATAGCCCTTTTTCAATTATTTATTTTAGGTTAACAACAATAGTAGATAATAAAAAACACGTCATTGAAATGCAAATTTTTTACTGTATTTTGAAACATTTTGCGGCTGACGGATTTTTCTGTATTTTTGATCTTACTTATTTTCTGATCGTATAATTGACTGGCTTCTTCGTGGAGTGGTTCGAGACCCTGACTGATAAGCCGGTCGTGGGTTCCATTCCGACTCCGAACAAACATTTGTGTAAGCTGTGCACATTTGTTTATTATGTGTCTGGGTGAAAAAAATATCTATGTAAGTGTTGTATCGTATGTATGTATATATGTAGTTTATTGGCTCTTTGGTTACCATAGTGCAGGCTCTGACTATCTTGAGATCAGATGGCCATATTTGAGGGTGTCCTAAGACATTATTATTATCATTAAAAATTAGTAGTATTCCTAAGAATCAGGTTGAGTTCATTCGGTTACCTTAGTGCTCGTGCAGTTTACGAAATACAATTCTGATTCCTCGCCGTTCAACATTATAGACACCTTCTGTTCCGAGCTGTCGATATCTGAAAAGAAAATCATCGTTAACAATGAATTCTGAATATCAACATCAAGCAGATAGGGGGGTGGGCTTTGTAAGCCGAAATACAGGGTGACACCGAGTTCAGTAAACAACGCTTACGCTTG
>DWEM01002792.1:0-11551 GCA_018245935.1 Agara belti belti | reverse complement strand
TTACATACGGGATGCCCAAACGTTATGCACCTTTGGCGCCTGTAGGACTTTTCCATTTTTTTTATTTTTTTCCCCCCCCCCCCCCCCCCCTCTGTCCCGGGCCAGGTTTAGTCCTAGCCCAGTAACAGGTTATCAGAAAATTTTGGACATTTACAATTTTTATTCGCCCGCTATCCGCTTCGTGTCTGGACGACACATAGACCTGACCCAACAGTAAGCGCTCACTCGGTTTAGTCGCATCGAAACACGACGCCCTCAGGACATTGCCGCGACGCCCTCGGACGTCCCGTCGCACAGTGTGTCATGCCCGGATTTAGATTTTTTCTTTCGGGTGATTTGTAGGTACTAAAGATCGCTCAGCGATTGATGGTCATCATAAAATTTAAATTTGATTGGTTTTTATCTTATTTTTTTTCCTGTGTTTCCAAAATGTTTTTATAGATAACACGAAGGCTCGTCATAACTACCAAACAAAAAAAGGAAAAAAATCGGTTGATAAACAGAGAAGAACGATATACTGAACTGGTTTGCCTTTTTCTATTTCTATATACTTAGATGATGATGATTCATATTATTTTTACAGAAAATGTAAAATACGTCAATATTTTGTAAAACAAAAAAATATCGCGCTGAGAGCTTTCATTGCTAACACTTACCGAAACGTTACGAGATATATCAAAATTACAATACTATGGAATTGTTTATTTTACAAATATCTACAAAAACGTCTGCCGTAGGGTATTTAATTAAATAAATTTGCTCTTTATAGCAATTGATTTATCATCAATATTTTAAAATAAATCACAGATTTAAATTTACCAAAAATCAGTATTCGCAATACTGATGCCGTGCACGGCGTGTCACTTCCGAGAGTTAAACAAAGGTGTGTAATGTCTGATGAAAAAAATTGCTGTGAATACTGTGTATAACAAATCCTATATTCTAATAAGTACAGTAATCAATCCTTCCACAATTACATCATATCAGTTGCTTCAGTACAGTTTGAAAATAAATCCACACAAACCTTTTAATGGTAATTTTATCCTATTTGGGCATCAATAGTTTATAGGCAACAATACTGCACTTACCTTTGATTTTGTATGATTAACTGTACAAAGATAATAATAACTATATTTTTTACCGTTAGATATACGTATTGGGACGGGACTCCTCGGTGAGATACTAAAATGAAGTTTGTGATATTTTTATTATTGTATAAGCTTTTGATAATGCGTTATGCCTCACTTTTATTTACATGATATAGGTAATTAGTTATTTTTCTTTAAGACAAGGTTTTGAGGAAGGACCGCGAAGGTGAGACGCTCTAGATTTAAACATTTTGTAGTTATACGCTTGCGGATGTTCCCATTAGAAAAACTATTTACGTTTTCTTAAAGGCCTTAGGCCAGCTTAAAATGTTTTAGGAATCACGTCAAGATACACCAAAACTATGTGATAACAAAGTTAATCACTCGCCCGTATGCATTTCACGCATCCAAACGGGCACTGGATGTCGAGTACCGCTTCTAGTCGTAGTGTTATATTTTTACACATCTTTGGTCAACTCACTCTGGGGTAGTGTAATGAAGTGTGTTCGATGATTTCCACCTGTAGAATGGGTTTTGCTTGTAAAAATGTTTAGCTTGTACAAATATATTTTTAATACGGGCCAAAATCAGAGAGATGACCATTTTACGTTTTCAAATCTATCAGTCATCTCTTCTTGTTCAGATATCATTTTATCAAAATACTTATATCTAAATAGTTCCTTGCCATTAGCTTTTTTACGGCCTCCTTTATAGGCCACGCTATCTTCGTTTGTTCTTTGATTGAAACCTAATTGACTATAGTATTATCATTTTAATGTTATTTAAAACAAATGTTATTAGATGATATTTATGGAAATATAACTTTTGGACGCGTTCCAAAAATGACTACCTATTTATTTATATTTTTGTTCAAAAATCAAATAAAATATCATTGTTATAAAGAAATACGCAAAGGGCATAAATTAATGTATAACACCATTATACTAATTTAGATAAAGTATTAATTTACATATTAGGTGTTTTTGTAAGGAAAAACTTTAACTAAAGCAAAATGTTCACCTCTCTGATTTAACCCATATCAATTAAGAAAACATTAAAAATACTATATTTAATAATTTATAACATAGTGTAGGCCATTAAATAGTAATCTAAAAATAAATATTTTATTATAATTTAATTTATCATATTTATTAGGTTATATTATTATAAAATAATAACATTATTAATTATTATTATATTATATACTCGTATCATAATAATAGCAATATTATTAAGATATAGTACTATATAGCAATAATATATCTTAATAAATATAAGACATTGTAGAATATTTCATAAGATACTGACCATATATACACACCATATACCTGCTTATGTCTAGCCGTCGCAGTCCCAGCCCTATGACGGCCTCTGAGAAGCTGTACCAGGCTCACCAAGATCTGCTAAAGAACCGCCAGAGCGCACAGAATCAATACCTGACCCCCGATAATCGCGGTGCGAGTCAACCGCCGCAAAGCCCCACCAGGTAATAAGTTACTTCGTCCTTGTAGTTTGGGGGCCAGAATACGGCTACTGCACCTCCTGCCTTTAGTATACTGTAAGAGGCTACTAAAGGGAGACTTCCGGGGTTGCGGGCGGCTAGAGTGGAAGCTCTAACCGTTCCGTCAGTGACCGCGAGAAGGACGACGATATGTGTGGCCGCATGCCTTCCTAAGCACCGGTCATCTTCACCCAAATGCCTCGTTCGGGGCGAATCTTTACCCCCTTCATCAAAAAAAAGGTAATATGTTACTTCAAAATTGCTATGATCAACTAAATCGTTATCTACTAACAGAAAGAGTAGTTGGTACGTCTACTCGGAATCTATCACGGCTGCCGATTTCATTGTTTGTTAGTGTTCTATTGGTAACCTCTAGAATAGGCGATTGGTCAGCTGTGTTCAGCGGATAGCGGCTAACATTACAAGCGTACCAGCGAAGGTGACACGCTCCAAATATATTACACAGACCTCACTTAAAATATTACGTTTAACTGTATGTCTGCGACCTACTCTCAAAAAATATATGAGTTCTTTAGA
Organism: Agara belti belti; assembly: GCA_018245935.1. Taxonomy (NCBI): domain Eukaryota; kingdom Metazoa; phylum Arthropoda; class Insecta; order Lepidoptera; family Hesperiidae; genus Agara; species Agara belti. The sequence continues at coordinate 8,425 of DWEM01002792.1, read as the reverse complement.
TACATCCATTACATTGTTAATGCTACAGTAATTTGCGCATCGTATCAAATTTATGAAGAAAACAATGCACAATATTTTAATTCAAACATTACATGTTAATAATTATTAAATAATATTTTCACATGCTAATTAACAGGGCGTCGCTGAAACGTGGTCTGGCTTTTTCGTACTCATTCCAAAAGCCAACATTGACGAAGATGGGACACGTGACTAGTCATGGCAACCTTGACCAAATCGAGCCGGCCCCGCTTCCAGCCCCTGTTAAGGTAAATAAATCAAGCCAAAACTAAAAACTAAATTTTCATAGTAGGTACAAAGACGTCTTATGAGTCCTAACTTGTATAAAAAACTAATTATAACGTCGATAGTACCTATTCTTAACAAAAAGGGTGGTCCAGAAGTCCGTGAGCATTCGAATGGACAACTGCGTGGAGCAATGAGGGAGAGATGAAGGGGGCGAGGTACGGAATGTTTGATCTTATTTAATGCCATGGCGCAATTCAACGCACGATGCGTTCTGTGTGCGCGAGTACTATTGAAACAACGTTATCTATAACAAATAAAATTTTGCGCTCATTACTATATACGGCATAAAAATAAAGCTCCATCGATCCTATCGATTAAAAACGGGTCCAGAACATTGAAAAAACTGATTCAACAATAGATAAATCAAAATCTGGCCGCCCGACGACATCACGGAATCCCAAAAACATAAAGCATGTTACAGCGTCTGTTCGTGAACAACCTGGACTGGTATTTTACGATTAGCTTATTCCTATTCGTTTCACTATTCGAGTATTCAGTTTATTTTAAAATGTTACTTAATGTTATAGATAACATCTCATATACCATATATTTGTATTCATTCCCAACAAAACTAGCCATACCAGCAGTACATGTAAACATTTCTGCATACCGCTGATACCCTTATTCGTTTTTTAGAACGAGAAAACGGGGTTTGTCGCCAAGTTGCTTCCAGGCACCAGCGCCGAGAGGCAAGATAAGGAAAAGGAGAAAGAAAAGGATAAGAAGTCCAAATTGGGGTAATAATTCTGTGCATTTAACTTTATCTCTATTTATCTAAATATAGGTATATTAGTGTGGTCTTTTCTTCATTAATCTTCACTTAATTGATTTTGGCAAGCATGTATTTAGGTCACGTAGTGTCTTTCATTTTGAAGTTTTCCAAATAAAAGCAAATTATTGTTAAATATTTATAAAGCTTAATTTTAATTTACCTTTATGTACCTATATCTATTATTAGAAAAGCTTATACTATCAGCGTTTTTAGTTACTAGTGAATTTCCTAAATGTAACTAGGCACCTACAAAAACAATATAGTAATTTCCTTATTAATCTAAAATATAATAACAATTAAACTAAAATTTCATTACAATTATAAATTCTAAACATTTTATGAAAAAAGAACCATAATAATGCAGATAGTTTTGTTATAAATTTAGTAGCTATTTGTATAGTTATATGTAATCAAGCAGTGTTATAAAGTTATATTACAGATGTGACGTAATATTTTTTTGAAAATATTTCATGTGTTTATTAGCTCATTCTTCAGTGCGTCTTGGTGGAACATCGCACTGGATGGATGTCGTTTAAAAAAAACAAGATTATATAAATGTTTGAGGCAAGAATTTTTCAATAAGTCTTTGTGAACTCAGTGCACTTTGTTCTAGATGTATTATTTATTTCGTGCTTTGCAACCGTTGACATTTAATTCGAATTTTAAAATAGCCTCAGGTGAGAAAATGTGATAATTACAAAGGTAACAAACAATGCTTAAAAAAAAAGTTCAATGTGTAACGTTAAAGTAACAATTCTTGAACTGATAAAATATATTTTTCTTAAAACCACCACACTTAGGTACAAATCAATTTGATTTAAAAATTTACACTTAATTTTATGAAGAATATATTATTTGATTCTCTTTTTATCAGGTAAGTTGTAACTCAAAATCTTTGTATAGATACTACGCTCGTAACGCTACGCTACGCGTTAAAACTGCTCTTTGTATAGATACTACTCTAATTGTTATACACTGTAGAGACTTTAAGCGTAACTTAGAAGCACCAGCACCCACAGTTTGTTTGCATTTATTTAAGTAGATAGTCATGCAATATAAATGTAGTACCTACTGACTTTTCACAAATATTACATAGAAGCATGCGCAAAAGCACAAAACTAATTATATAATACCCACAAGATTATGTTAATTACAACAATATTGATATTGTTTTCTGGTAAGTAATGAAAATTTTCAACGGACATTAAAGTATGTATATTTAAAAATATCTGTAAGTACCTAAGTATTAGTTTGCGGGCGTCAATTGACGCTACTTTGCGCATTTTAAATCAGTCCACTTACAGAGCTCAATCAAAATGGTCTCGCGTGCTGACTATCAATCACTATTACTGTCTTATCTATCATTTATTTTCATAATGCACTATTATTAAACCATTTTTATGATACCTGCCGCGTCGGACTGTATTACTCACCTATCAAGCAAAAATAGGGTCGAGCTTCGTTCCTGTCTGTACACGACATGGCACTTACAGGATTTAAGAACGGACTTTTTTGTACCAGATTCCAAGGTTTGACAACACCAAGTTACTGTAATAGTTGCTGCGTTATACGTAGGTTTAATGGCTCACGGCCATAAAGCAATACATTTTAAATATTCCGCTAATATATACATGATTGTTTATAACAGGCGCAAGGGCCGAGGACGAGTAGCTGACCAGAGCCGCCCAGAGCAAAAATAAATTATTCCTGAAGGATTATCACGATATTTTAAACTCTTGTAGCGTTTTCGATGTTATACTTCATTCTTAATCTTAGATTTATTGTAATTCAATCATTTCGTTTTGAAAAATATACGTGTGTAGGCAAATATTTCAAGTCTCTCAGTAAAGATTTCTTACTTTTAAGACGTGACACTGAGGTAGTTTGTAACAATAACTTGCATCACAGTAAAGTATCTAACGAGGGCTGGGCTTATAAATTGTCTCTTCTTTAAGATAATCTTGCATGATAATCGATATAAAACATAATTTGTTCTTTCACCATAAATAGGGAAGTGGTAGAACATGTTTACCGGGCGCCCGGGGATTCTCCGCTACTTAAAACCGCACGCCTGCTGTTTTACCGTGAAACAGTTGTTAATAATAATAACAATTTGTGTTTCGCCCTGAAAGCTGTAGATGTCACTCCACATTTATACTAGACGACCACCTTAGTCCTCAAGAGTAGGTACCAAAGCACCTGCCATCAATCTCTAATAGCACGGTTACTACCGAATAGATATTGAATGCACTTACACTAACGTAGTTATACTATATTAACTGGATTAACGTTATTAACAAGCCTGCTTCTAATGAATACTTATTATTATTAACTAATAGTATTCTTAGCACCTATTAATAAGTGACTTATTAACAGTCCTATTAGAGGTTGTAGATGTAGAACCTAGGCGATTGCGGCCACTTGTAAGCGTTGTGTGCTTTTTTTACTCTCTTCACATAAAAAAAAAGTTTGCCCGTTCATCGAACTACCTTGGTCTTACGCAGATATTACTGAATATTTTTGTTACACAGAGTACATGGTTTTGTGTGTAGGTATACATTAGATCCCCGAAATGTATGTGATGGAAGCTTTAAGGTGTATTTAGGATTGTCAGACGATCGTTGAGGAGCCCTGAGCATTTAAGAAATGCGTGCAAAGCCGCGGACAGCAGCTTGTATTAAAAAAAAACCTTTTTTTGTCTGCCTGCTTTAATTATTAAACTATAAAAATGTTAATGCGTCTATGTAAACATAACAATGTAAATTTTTTGAAGAGCATCCAGCTAACTGTTCGTATTGATGCAAACATTGATCCATAGGTCAATCTCAAGCAGGGCTTGCAACGATAGCTCAGTGTGGAATTTATGGAGTAGGTATAAGAAGTGTTGATGCTTATTTAAAATCAGAAAGTAACTTGAACGTCCTGGGTAGAATGGAGATATATATATATACACACCTAAATAGTTGGATATACGTAATTGCTTATATTATATTTCGATAAAAATATTTAGAGATATGATTCTATCTATATCTACTATTTTTGACCGATTATATCTACATATAACATAACAATATAATTGAATATGGATTCTGTAGATAAATCAGTATATGTTGTATAACTTTTAAACCACATAGTGAAACATATATTTATCGTATTTATATGTATATGTACTAGCTATAGCCGTACCGCTTACTGAGAAGGATCCGGCGCTAATGTAGTAGTGCGGAAGTGGTGACTATGACGTAACGGCTATACACGTGGTGAATGTAATGAATATTCACAACCGTGTACCCTAATTGATTTGGTACAATTACGTATGAAATTATGAACAAACGAAATGATTTATAATGTCATTTTCCATTCACATAGTCAACTAAAGACAACGAACAACAATAATTTTGAATTATTCTGCTCGCTTATTTCATTATACATATGAAATCGAGCAGAAAACTTGTTACGTTTGAGCGCGAAGAGGAGACTCATGTTCGGTTGCAAATCTTTTGCGATGTTGGCGTACAAAGAATAAAGTACTGAAGACGTACAACTGGAAATACTCCCCTTCCGCACCGCTCCACTACCGCAGGGACCCACTCGGGATACGCTACATCTGTACCTTTGAACAATTCTATTTTGTGACAAAGAAATTCTTTAGAATGAAAGATACAAAGTGAGATTAAAGTAAAGCATGTAGAGTAAGGTAAGTACCTAAACGGTAAAAAGGTATATAAGTATCTAAAAGTTGTCTGTATAGTATTTGATAAGAAAATGGCAAAGGGGCTGCAATAAATCAACAACACTCTTATACATATTGAACATTAACCTTAATATAAAATATTTAAACTTTCATAAATGTTTTAACACATGATATTCTGATTATTATTCGAGAATATTCTATTAAAAATAGAAGGAATTAAATGCAATCAATTCTAAAAATTTAATTACATAAATGGGTATCGTTATTTGCATACGTTAGAGATATTTCATACAAGTTACTTTTGAAACGAAACATATAGGTACACTTACATAAAGACCATTTTAAAGCAGATAATCCAACTGTCCATTTAATTTCATCATCAGTCTCACGGTTTCAGAGTTTAAGTGATCTTGGAAATACACAAGAATCTCAATATATTGGTATATAGTCTAACATAGATAAATGGTTGTCCCTAACTTTTTGAAACGAAAACTGTACTTACCTAGGTATATGAAAGCCAAATGTAAACACCCTTTTCAAAATTACATTCAAACTAATTTTTGTAGATAAAGTTTAATGTCAGTACGAAGAATCATTTGTCATTACACACCTAATGTACGACAGACCCAGACGATATAAAAAGCTGAAAACATTATGGTCTTTCCAAGTATTAATTAAAGTAGAAGGCACCTACTTCTTATACTGAACCAAATAATGCGCTCATTTGCCAAATTACTTATCTTACTACTTACGTAATGTTAAATACTTATCGAGGTAAGGAAGGTACCTACTCCACGAAATATTTTGGGTTCGGTCAGAGTCCTTGAGAGCAGGGTCAGTAGATCTACCTATGTGTAATGGTATGTCTAATCCTCGAAACTATAGGGATTTTCTAAAGCTATTGAAATGATCCGTTAAAGAGAGATTTATCAGGTTCGTCGTGATACGTAGGTATTTTTTAAAGATAAATTTGCACATTAATTCTAGCGCCTTAAATTAGCTCAATAGAAATACAAAAGTGGATTGTTTGAACTGAACAGTAGAATATCAACATTGGTACGCCCCTAACGTGTTTCTTAACCAAGGCAACAACTAATTTATATATAATTTCTGTCGATAATACAATGGTTTTCAATATTTTAAAAGAAATTAAATAATCGAACAGCTTTTTCGCTTTCAAACAAATATATAAATGTACCTACAGATGCATCGATAGGAATAGTCATATCTGCTTATATCACATCTATTTCTATATAATTAACAGTATAATCATTTAATTTTCTTATAATAAAGTAGCTACTCGTAGTAGGTACCTATACCAAGGCAAAGTGGAGGTTAATCTTAGAAGTAGATAATTATTAAACTACGTAGTTGTTGACAAGATAAAATATATTATTACATTTATTGATCTAAATATCCATTTAAACTCTTAGTTATCGAAATGGAATTGTGTGTTTGTATAGTATTTAGTGTGATTGTGAAACGTGAAACTGATGGCCTTGATGAATGTCGATAATAAAAAATAAGTAGATGATATATGGAGAGATTTCTATTTTCTAATGAACTTCTGAAGTAATGTTTTTGAATGATTATCCTGTACTTACATACAATTATCATAATTGTCTATGAACTCATTAAACATAATACTTATTAACAAATTTCAAATATTGTTGTTGTAGAAAATTTAAAACGATAATTAAATAAATACTACTTCTACTAATGATAAAATTAATCCAACGTACCTATTGTATGTACCTGAATTGATTTTAAAATGTAATACGATTTTATCTATATATGTATGTATCGTATCAATATAAAAACAATATAATATTATTAATATTTTGTGAAACAAGAATATGTAATATTCATGTTATATTCTGAAATTTTAGAGTTTTCCAAATTGTATATTCTATTTTAGTATTAAAACACCTTCAATAAAGTCATAATTGTTTAATATCTAATATACATAACTATCGTTAGTATTTAGTTTAAAAGATGTTCTTGAAATGTTAATACAAATATAAATGTAATCATTATATTCCTCTTTAAAATTGTTACGCATTCCAAATACTATGCTTGTAATTGTTTATTCTAATAAATTTATGATTCTAATAAATGATGTTTGCATTTTAATTTCCCAATTTTACAATGACAATAAGACTAACCATCCTACATACACAAAAGAGAATAGACCAGCATTTTTAATAGACGGTATAATAATACAATGATCTTTTAATTAAAAGTGGAAATGAAACTCCTTAATTATTTTTTGAACATTTCCAACTTGTACTAGATATGACACCTACTATTATTATCTACATAAAATCACAAGATGAAGTTACAGCTAATAGGCATGACCACTGATTTAAAAAAAATTATTCTATGATGTTCAGAAGTATCTATCATTTCCAAAAATAAAGCTTTGGTACGAAAACAGTGCAACTTTTCATACAGGTTTCAAATTTTCCGCCAAGACGCTTATCAGCAGCAATTATGTCAGCAGAAATTGCTGACATAACGTCCCGCAACATCAGGGACGCGGACAGCGCGGCGGGAATTCGGGGGTTCGATTTCCATCCAAAACAAACATTTGTGTGATTAGCAACTTTGTTTGTTCTGTGTCTGGTCGTAATAAAAATATCTATATAAGTATTATAATCGTATGTATATATGTATGTTTATCAGCTGTCCGGTTACCATAATACAGGCATTAAATTGCTTAAGCTGGACCCGGTTAGCCGTGTGTGGAATTGTCCTCAGTTAATATTATTAATATTATTCCCCTTCGGGGTATACAGGCGTGATGTTGGGTTTACGTTTTTATTTTGTACATTTGGCTACCCGGATAATAGGCTCATCTACAGCGTCAAAGCAAACCTTAAGTAGCGTCCCTCAAAAGTAGCCGAGTTTGAGGAACTTTACCTTTTCAAGTATACCCAGGTCCGATAGATAACAGAGTGCCAGTTAGCTTTAATAAGCCTCCGACGCCCTTGTTATAAGAAATACGATGACGGATTTCTTTATGTAAAAAGGTCAAAATATGATGATGATATTTACCGTTCTGTATAGATTTAAGCTGTGCGAGATACATTTTTATTTGTAATGCCATTGTTTTTATTCAAAAAATCTCTCATCGCCGGCCAACACAGACGATTATGTCTACTATACCCTTTAATATTCAAAGGATAAATATTACAATTAGTGGCTAATATTTTAGGGCGGGTATTAAAATTGTTTTAATAAATAAAACCAAATATCACGTCCATGTTTCTTTATTATTTCTATAAATAAAATATGCACCCAAATTTGTCACAGCATATAGTAATATACAACATTGGACCCTGAAATGCTAACCTTATCACATATATAAAAAAGTAACAACCACAATAAAATATGTAAAAAATCGCCGTATATAAAATATAATTATTACAATTATACAAAGTACATACATAATTAACTTCAATCAAAGTAAACTTGTAAACAATAGACATGAGAAATATGACAATAACATTGATAGAATTACCTCATTCAAATCAATAATCGGAATGTAAAATGTAAACGTAAAATTCGTTCATTATAACATGTTAATTAATAAAACAGAATAATATTCCAAACATATACCCAAATCAACAGATAATAACATTTTACTTAAA
>DWEM01002791.1:0-11553 GCA_018245935.1 Agara belti belti | reverse complement strand
CTAAATTAGAAAAATCCAACAGTACCCGACCCGGGATTTGAACCCGGAACCTCCCGATCGGCAGTCGCGCTAGCAACAGCTCGACCAACGAGGCAGTCAAAAAATTAAAAATAAGTAAACTGATAACAAAATAGGATACAAATAATATTCAAAATTACCGAGCGTTAGTTGGAAAGGTGTCGGAAGGTGCACTCAACCTGAGCCGTGGAAAACCTGCTGCTACTGCTGTTTTCGTCCCAAATAATAGCAGCAACGTACTGCATCGATTCACCGTGCACCCAGCGTCCAGGGTTACTGTCATTACCCGTTAATTACCGACAGATGGTTTCGATTATTGTCATCTCGAAAACAGGAAACGTGCATGTGACGCATACGTAAATGAATTAACAGTAAATGAATATTGTCTTATGACCGTCCTTGTCAAACGACTTGCATTCCTATAGGGATAGGCAGGGCGACTACGATCCGGTTGCGTTTCTTAAAGCCCCATTGTCCGCTCTAACATACTCTGGATAGTTCGAGTGTATTGACTGGCCTCGTGGTCGACTGGTTAGAGAGCCTGATCGCAAAACCGAAGTTCGTGGGTTCGATTCCCACCCGGGACAAATATTTGTGTGATAAGCACACTTGTTTGTTATATATGTATTACTATATCGTACGTATATATGTATATTGATCAGCTGTCCGGTTACTATAACGCAGGCATTCAATTGCCTAATTTGGAATCGGATAACCGTGTGTGGAATTGTCCCCAGTTATTATTATTATATTATTATACTTGAAGTCCGTACGCCTAGGTGCTTCCTCTTTCGTCTGTCCGCGTGTAATCCTGTTATCCTGTCATCCGTAGCGGTAAACCACCTCCACCAGTCCGCACTGGAGCAGCCTGGCGGAGTACACCCAGGCCTCGTGAAAATCCATTCTATGTCAAACAATGAGACGCCAATTCGCTCGGCTAAATTGTAAAAATATGTCTCCGAGGTTTATACATACATCGATATAAATGCAAGTCCGTCGCGGAATGCAAGCGTAATGCGACGGGGTCAATGACCGTTCTTGTCCGAAAACGAGAGGGAAAGATGTTCGGCGGTCGTTCAAGGTCACTCTCGATTTTGGTTCCGATCGATGTGCTAAGGAAAAGATTCATACCTTTCTCTACCTAAGGAAGACATAAGAAAGGAAGTTACTCAATATCATACTTTATGAGTTATACTAAAAAGTACATTATGTAATTTATTGTCTGTCCGGTTATCGTAGCTCAGTCTGCCTAATTAGGGACCAGACATTGTACCTAACGCGTATTTAGGCGAAACACATTAAAATACTTTGTCAAATAAAGATTAACTAATGAAAATGAAGATGGCTGAAAATTATCGTAAAGTTTTACGAAAAAAAAATTGAATTACGTCCAAATTTCGTCCACTGAACGATCGCTACTAATATTTATTACTCACGAATGACCTACGTGTGGTTTGCGGTCGAGTCGTTTAAATTCATTTGACCGTTTATCCATTGCCTTAGCTAATGGGCGATCGTTCTACAACATTCTAATAGATACTTATTTAAATATAATATAATTCTGTATGTATGTGTATATTTATTTGCATTTTTATTTGATTCGTATTGATTATTGATTGCCGCGAGCCGGCGCCGTGTATGTTGCAATACAACTGAGCCCCTACCATGGACTTCACTGGTTTTTAACTCACACGTAACTCGAACGTGGTTAAAGTTCAATGTAACCAAGTGTAAAAGACACTCATTAACTAAGTAACTTAAGTACATAAATGAAATACAAAACCTATGTTAAGATTAAGCTTTGTTTTAAAAATGGAGTGCTCTTTAAGGTTGTTGTTATTGCTAAAGGAATCGGAGCCCAGCAGTGGGACCCTGAAAGGGTCCAATTAAAAAAATATGTTTTTATCTACATATTTCCATCTTCAATACCCTATCATTGCACTATTATTCCTTTATGCCGTCTGCTTTGAAATTATCGTGTAAGACTTAATGAATATAATATTTCAGGGTATAGTTAAGGCTTCCATTACCATGTCAGACTGAGACCATTTAAATTTAATGCGTTCGTAATAATATGTTTGATAGTAACACCTAGACCACTTAGGTGCCTGGATTATTATGTTTGAAGCGTGCTAATGCCTCCATGCCTTAAATGGCCGTGTCTAGTTACAACAATGAATATGTTTATGGAATGCTAATTGCTTTAGGCATATAATTATTTAGAATGGCCGCTAATTATTCTAAGGGCTATTATGATATTGATGCAATTAAAAGCGATGTATTTCTGACACCCTTCAACGACTGAACGGGTATTTTATGAATGTTTCTTCCTTATGCTTTACTTGTATCGGTTTTCTAATGATGAAGTTTAACGACATAGAGCAATATTAAGACCGCTATGAAGAAATTTACAGTGTGCAGATTCCGTCGCAATGTTTTCTATCCTTATATAGCAAATTGTATATAATCACCTAAACACACAATTTTATAAAGTCAGCAGAACCTGCCAGTATTCGAACTTGACCCCGGATAAGGAAACGGAAGTCGAAATTATAAGCGTTTAAAAAAAAAAAATTTCTGGTAAATTACATGAATCCATGAATAAACGGTAATGAAGACGTATATGTTAGAGACAAAAAATAATTAAACAATTGATTTCCAATATTTAAAAAAATTATGCAATACTAAAAATAAATATATGCAATATTTAAAAATATTTGCAATATTTAAAAAAGCATTCATTGTAATGCTGCACAACTTGCTTTTCGATATAATTTGACTAACGAGAAATTAATTCGAGTTTGTGTCGCTTTCGAGGAACAATAGTAAGAAAGTTATGAATGAATCTAATGATTCATCTCCGTAAGATTAACGACTCAAACGTTTATTTATGACTACGTGAAAAGTGGGCAGTTATCCGTAATACACATCCAAACAATATAACATTCACTTCATTGCAAACTCGACCTTATGTTTAAGGAGTTAAGATCGCCTGCTGCGTACCTGAAAATGCAAGATGAGCGCGATATCAAAAGAAATGTGCGGTTACACAAAATACATCTTTATATCTCACGGTATAACGTTCAATTTACTTTAAGGTGTTTTGAGGGTGAGAATGTTACTAATAGAAGCTGTAGACCCAAAACGTCGTATGTCGCTAACGGTGTACTGTGCACTGTTCTCTATCCCTATACAAATAAAGTTGATTTTCAATTGTACGACAAATTGAACGTATGTGTCTAAGCGTGGGCTATTGGGAAAGCGTGGGCCATTAGTATATTGTCATAGCACAATCATTCCGTGTAGATCAACGCTTGCAGTGCGTGAAATATATCGATGTACTCAAAACCTGGATAGGATTATATTCAGACCTGAAATCCTATTTGGCGATGTTGTTAATGAAATTGCTTTGCGGCTGAAAGAGTTACTGAAGATTTTAGGCACCACAATAGTAGATTCCAGCAATTAGTATTACAATACCATCATGCCTAATCCCTACCGGGGTAGACAGAGAAAACAAGAGTCAAATATCGGTATCCTTACAGGAAAGACGTGCGTTTATCTCTCTGCATACATACACACCGGTTTCAAAGACTCTTGACTCTCCTTTCAGCCAGTCTCTGAGCTATTTGGTCGAAATAGTTGACTCTAGGTCTCCCGCAGCAACGGCATTCAGCAACATTCGTTCCACATGTCTGAACCATCGGAGCAAACCTTTTTTTTGTCATTAATTAAGTAAATCAGAAAAAAAATCTGCTATCTGTTAATTCAATTGATTTCACTTTCCCAGTTCACAGATGAAAAACTTTTTTTTTTTAATTTTCCCACCATCGAAACAAGAGTAACGTGATTGACATAACCGGTTCCCGCGCTCGCGACACCACAGACAACAAATAGCACCACAGACAAGCTGTCAATTAGAAATGACAGGAAAACTTGTTGCGTTATAAATGTGTGATTTAAAAAATTTTTAGCTGCCGTTTGCTTTCCCTTTTGAAATATTTATTTATGTAAAACTTTTTGTTGCTTATAATTGTTTTTAAATGATTTTATATTGAGTTTGCTTAAATAAACTGTACTCTGTTCTATTGTAACGAATGAGTTTTTCTTACTTTTTCTTATATTCCTCGCTTGTTTACTAAGCGATCAAAGTGAGAATAAGTTCCGTCATATTGTAACGTTTTAGTTGCTAATATAAACCAATGGACTGCTAAAGTTTAATGTCCCACTGCTGGGCACGAGACTCTAGCGACTATGGAATGTCTGCATACTCCTCCAAGACGCTTCAGCGATGGAAATATTTAAACTTTTGAGGGCTTTGACGTTGTTTGACGATTATTACCTGACATTAAGTAGACATGACTGTTTAGCCCTCAGAAGCAAGAAAACACTTGTAAATATCTGCTGCCATCAACCACCTACCGTCATTGTACGGAATAATAGTTTATTTTACCCAATATCAACATTTCATCCAGTCTATGGGTAACAATTCCGTTACATATCTCTTTACGAGCTATAAAAATCCACCTTTCCGAATATAAAAGCGTTGTTAAAACACTAATTTGGCACTTAAAGAGCTCAAATGGATCTTACGTGTTATTATTACGCGTAATATTTAAGGTTTTACTGTATCGCTTCAAGATTTCCCATGCAGGGTTACCGCATAATGGCTGACCTGGTGACTCGGACAGCTAAGCTAGAACCAGCGGGTCAACCTTCTTAAATTGGGCCTTTTTTTATTAGATTAAAATTTGACATTACAATACATATATTTTCATATTACATACATAATCTTATTTGAACTTCATAGAAGTGCACAAGTACACAAAAGATAATAACAATTCCAATTTTAAAATAAAAAAAGATACAAAAATGAATTGGAAAAAGAAATTTGAAAAAAAAAACACTATTCTATATTTGTCACGAATTATATTACGATGCAATTTGTATTATGACATTTAATTTGATCAAGAGTATCTCTAATAAACGAGACGACTATGATGTAAATAGAAAAGGCGAAAGTACAGATATCCATCATCTCTGCCTACCCCTATGGAAAACAGCCGTGATATTGTGTATAAAATGCAGAGTGATTTAATTTTAACTTCATCCAGAGGAAGGAAGTGCGAAAATTATTTTTTGGCCTCGTGTCGTATAAAACTCCGAATATGGTGGATTTATAATCTGTAGGTTTTAGTGCACAGATACAAAATAATTTTTTTCATGTCATTTTTATTGGTTTAAGGATCCTTATTTAGACTTTAAGGGCCCTGTCCTATAGGCATCGAGTAGCGACGAGAATGATGAAAAAGCAAAGAATCTGATTCATTTGGTATAATAAACCATTTTGGGCAGAAGGTTCCGGGTTTGATACTTGGAAGGTCAAAAACGAAAATGTTAAATTTAGTCCCCGTTTCCAATACGGTGTTGTTTTATAGTAGCCGCGATAGCGCTAATAGCCCAGTGGTTTAGATTTCGGTCTCTCACTCCCGAGGTTCGAATACTGGTTTTAATAATAAAAATCTCGCTGTAAAGCTGAAGGAAAACATCGCTAAGAAACCCGCACAACATTCAGCACTTGGCCAGCGTGGTGCAATATGGGCTTAAACCGTTCATTATGAGAGAAGAGCACCAGCGGTGGAACATTATAATGACTTGAAAAATTGTACTATCCATGCATGATTGATTTTATTTCAAGTCTCCGCCAACTAAAACACCACAACCTCTCCCCAACAGGCGTACAAAACCCGACAGAACCTTATTTAGCCAATTCTCAACCTTCCGTAAGTGTGAACTTTAAACAACAGAGAACTCCCAAAACGGACGTTTTTAAAACTGTAATTTTTATTAATCAGGAAATGCTAATTTCAGTTGACATTTATGCATCGAAAAATAAAGCTTTTTCGTTATAAATTCAGTTTTAACAGCGGATGCTGTTAGCGGGATGCAGTTAATATGCGTTTAAAGCTATAATGTTTAATAGTTCTTCCGTATGTATTTTCATTATACTTCCTCACAATTTTCCAAAATACTTTTGAAACTTTAACTGTGCTCACGGTTATTAGGTGACAAGAATTTGTTTAACGCTCACCTTAGGCCCTCATCAGAGAAATAGAGGAAACTCTTAGAAACAGAATAATGTAAATAACAAAACAAATATTATGTATTATCAATCATTCAGGTAACGGCGATTAAAATGATGGATACAGTACAATTTTGAAAATATCACAGTTTTAAAACTCAATATTATACCGAGTGCTATTTAATATTGAAATAAAAGCATACTCCACTTATTATTAACCTAAGCATGTAAACCCGGAGTGAACACCGAAGTCGAAACCGCTGGGCTATCGCGTTTTTGCTGTAAACAATTTAATTAATAACAGAAAATTACACGACAAACCCACGGTATAATTTTCGCGTAATTAAATAATTTTAATGTGATTTAATTAGCGCACGGCCATCTGATTGTAGCAGTTGCTTGTTGACGGGGTATTTTGTGAAATGTCAGTGCGCATATGATTATAAGTCCGCTTGTACACTTTCCGTGAAACAGCATTTTGGAATGACAACATGTTGTTGCTTAGTTATGAGTATAATTATAATTTTTAAAGTCATCGTCAGACATGGTATTCTGAACCCAAATTAGGCAGAACGCGCACTATGGTTAACGGACAACCAATAAACATACGTATCGTAATTATATCTATAATAGATATTTTTATTACACTGATACAGTGCAAGTTAATGTAGTCATTAAACATATTTGTCCTGGGAGGGCATCGAAATTCCGATCTCCAAATTATTTAGCGTTCAGTCTAACCACAAGACCAAGTGATCTATATAAGCTAAGTCTTGTATTAACAATTATTTATTAAAACCAGAAGAAAGTTGCGTAGGCGATTCTTATACAGGTTGATCTTTTATAGCTCAATACGCTTACGATTCCATCACGCCAACATTGAACTACAAACGTATTCGTATGTATACAGAGTGTGCGAATATGCGAGCGCTATACAAATAGAAATATTCTAGGTCATATAAGGCATTTGAGACTGTACGCACTTCTCACATTCAAATGCGCTATTTAAGCTAGCTACATTCATTGTTATAATATAAATGCGAAAGTGCTTGTTTGTTTGTCTTTCACGTCGGTGTGGCGGATCGAAATGATTTTTAGTATATTAGTATATGTTCGTATAAGTGCTAGTATTCATTAGTATCCGGCTATCAAAGCTCGGTAACAGATGCTACTCTTGACAATAGACTTGGTGATAGTCGTATCAGGAACAGCTGTTTATAGATATACCGGCATCCTAGACTTCTTCTCCATATAAAATTTCACAGCGCCAAACTTCAAACTTCTCCATCATCGTAATTGTAACTTCTTCTCCATATAGGTAAACTTTCACCCAGCTAAACTTCATAATTCTCCGTCAGCGTCCGTAGAAAGGGGTGCAAATTTTCTCCATCACGTATTAATATAATGGTTATATTTTTAGGATTATGGGAAGCGAAACATAATAATTAAAATGGACTTTTATAAAAAGACGTAAGACATGGCCGACGAAAAAGGCAGCGTATTTGATCTAACGAGATATCTTACCCGACCATTATCGGTTGCGACTTTCGCCTTAATGATATATAAAAACTTCGTTAGCGGCCTCCAAACTTGGAGAAGATTGGTGGGCTTTGAGCTCGTGTCTCACACCGCGCGATTGACGAGACGAAGAAAGAAAGAAAGAAACAATTTAGGTCGTAAAACAAATTAGTCGTCAAAGGACGCCCGGCAAACTTGTAAAGTGAACGTTTATGCTTCTTAAAGAATGTGTAATTTAAACATAACCAATATGTAAATATTGAGAGAACTAAATAAAAACGAAGCACCTTTAAAAGAGAGCGGGACGTGACGGCATAGAGGGCGTCATGCCGTTTGCCGTCACGGCGAACGAGTGATTCTTATCCCTAATGCGCGTGATTTTTCACATCAAAATAGGTTGATCTAACAATTCTGTAAAATCTTTAAATGTACCCATATTTCATAATGTCCATTTGTATCGCTCACCTCGTATCGCCGACGCAACTACAGGGTCCTGTTCAGTGCCACTTTGATACCAAATTCGTATCTGGCGCCACTACGGAGCACATAACTACTTTTTTATAGTAATTTATTTATTTAATCATTACTTCAATCTCGAAACGCATAATAAATATATTTCATTACTTCTTAGATTTCGGTAGTAAATTTCTTGGTAATAGGTCTGTTTATAAAATGACCTTCGACGAAGTCGACGCAATCCAGCTTTACTCTAATCGGACGTAAATACATACATAAGTCACACTATCGTATCTTATACTATTAGTGGGGTCTTAGTATTATCTGTATTTTCTTTGCTAATAAATTCACATTTATTACCTTTTCTTACGTAATGCAAAACAAAACTGCCGATCAGTGCTGGAACAGCGTGGTTGAGTATACTCCACGTCTTGACAGTTGCTTCGGGCATTCACTACCAGCAAAGGGACCTAAAAAATAAAATCACAAACTGTCCTATTTACAAGTTTTTTAACTCGTCATTGTTTGTTACAGCACGCCAATCGCGTCCGGGAATCTGCCCGTCTCATCCTGGAATCCCTCGTCGCAGAATCCGAAGATGCCGTGACCCTCGCAAAGGCCCTCCGCAGCAGGCCTCCAGTTAACATGCTCCCAGCGGCCAAAGCCGGCACATTCTTCGCTAGAGACAATCTGTCTAATTTCATCGACTGGTGCAGGAGAGCTCTGGGCATCCTGGAGTGCTTGCTCTTCGAAACCGATGACCTGTGCCTGAGAAAGAACGAGAAACACGTTGTCCTTTGCCTACTAGAAGTCGCTAGAAAGGGGGCCGTTCTGGGAATGCCAGCACCGTTGCTGGTCCAAATGGAGAAACAGATCGAAAGAGAATTGGCCGGAGAAGAATTACGACCTGATGATTCTGCACTGGGCTTAGTGCCATCGGGACCGCAGCCACAGTTGGTGACGAATGACCTGAGAAGTCTGGACGAGAGAGTCAGGGATTTGGTGGAGAGGTGCTCCTGTCCCACGCAGTTCCCCATGGTTAGAGTATCCGAAGGAAAATACAGGATCGGTGACACCAGACTCCTCATATTCGTTAGGGTGAGTTGTCTTTTTCTCTTGTAAATTTGTGACCATATTAGTCAAAATGAGATCCAAAAACGTAAACAAATTTCATCCTGTAAAAGTAATTCGCGTCTAAGGTATGCTCAGAAGATGCGAAATCGACGAACAATAACAATATGAGTACACCATATCTATTTTTAGAACAAACAAGCCACGAATGTTGTACTGATTACCATATATGATTCAGAGATAACTGGAATACTCGATAATCATATCATCGGCTCCATAAACGCGATAAACGTTCAGGTGAATAATGTCAATCGGTCATATGTTGCGTTTGTTTCCTGTTCACCTCCGCCTTAATTGCAGCCTTTATGATTAAGCATCTAAGGCCGTTCGCACACGAGGCTACCATGGAAATGAATTATGTTATCTGGCTCTAGTCTCTTGAACGGTAGATCGATAGAAGGATCAGGAATCATTTTTGGGGTATTGCTGTTTTGAGTTTGCAATATATAGAAATATGAATTACCAAATTAGGTGTATCCAAAAAATTTTCAGTCTATTGTATTTCGAAAATACTTTTCCATATATTTTTGTATATTCTCTGTATCATATTCGATCGTTACATTCATCATCGTTGTTGGTATTAATGTCGCGTAAATAATGACTTCGAGCGCATCGCGTGTTCAAGTGTGACCGTGACTAACACACGTGCCTATATGAGGATACGATTTTGCAAGTCCTAGCGCTCGGAGCATCGTGGGAAAGTGTATCCGCGTCGAACGATAACACAACACAAACGGATATAAATGACGACCTCGCGTCGCCTTCGTTTAGGTCCTAGGCCTTGCGACCCTTAATATGGAGTGATTGACAGGCCAAACCGACGACCAGCGCAAACTGATCCGTATCTGTTCGGAGCGCGCTCGGTTTGAAGGCTCTCAAAAAAATTGTACGCAGGCCAAAATCACCAGCGTAATCTGACCTGCCTCTGAAAGTGCGATAAAACTTATCTGGGGTTTCATTATTTTGGCCATTCTAAAGGTCGCACTCGAAACGTTTTCTTCACAATGTCCATTGGCATTTGATTTGCCCAAACAAGGAATCGAACGGCGTATGATTCATCGTGGAGTTTACTTTAATGGAGACTGGCGTTGCGGTGTAATGATTGGGTCCGTTTGAGGACGAAAATAGAATGGTTGTTTATAGAAAAGGTGGTTTCTAATCCCAATCCAACATATTGCGGTAATGAATCACGGGCGGGTGGCGCCAGAGCATAATGAATGTTAAATTGCCAAGTCAACGATTGTTAATAGCATCAGACGTTACATTCAAATCAATCCAAATGAATATTTACTCGTTCATAACTTCATATATACTCGTACTAATCATTTCCTGTTTACGACGAAGACAGAAAACGTGTAATTACGGTTATTGTCTCAAAAAAGATCTATTGCCTCTTCTACTTACTGTGGTCAAAATTAATGTTTTTTAAAAGAGCGCATAGGCTTTTTCCGTTTTCAATCTGAAAATTTTAACAAACTTACAGTTGCAACTAAAATATTAAGTTCAACCAGAACAAATGAACTAACTTTCCCGTATTTTCCAGATTCTTCGCTCCCACGTGATGGTGCGCGTCGGTGGGGGTTGGGATACCCTAGCCCACTATCTGGACAAGCACGACCCTTGCCGCTGCCGCGCCCAGCACCGCACTTCTCTATCGGCCCGATTAGCCAGGCCCAAGCACGACCTCGCCGGCGCTACGGTCACATACGAAAGACCAGACATTGGACCGACCTCACTGCCTTATAAGGACACAAAAAACTATGATCATTACAAGGAACCGAAAACATACGAACCAATGTCTCTGCAGTACTCATCGAAGATCTACAACGAAGACTCCAGAGCGCTCCATTACACGTCCAATCATAAGTTGAGCGAGCCGACCAGTCTTCCGTACTTGGGCGATTTGGACAGGGCCGCGTCACCGAGCAGAAAGCACCTGTCGCCAAGAAGGAACAGTCCAGGACGGCACTCCTCGTCCCCGGACAGACGGACCAAGATTGTTTCGTCCAATCACTTAGTACCCACCCCTCATTCCGTGAGGAATAAGAGTCCTAGACCCGTATCTCCCGCGCCGGCGGCTGAAAGTGCTTCTGATAATGGATCGGAAGTGTCCGATGAGGGGTACAGGAGTTTGGGTGTGGTGGCTGGGTCCACGCAGGGGTCTCCGTCCACGAAAACATCAAACCGATACTCACTGCACAGTCAGAACTCCACTGAAGACGCTGATTTCAGCGGTAAGTAACTACAGCTTATCACATTCCGAACATATAACAGTAAGGAATAAAGAAAAGAAACAAAATATTTTTGTGCCAAAGCCTATAAATTTACATCGTCTTTAATGGAATTAA
>DWEM01002790.1:0-11554 GCA_018245935.1 Agara belti belti | reverse complement strand
GTACCCAACCCGGAATTTGAACCCAGGACCTCCCGATCGGCAGTCGCGCTAGCAACCGCTCGACCAACGAGGCAGTCTATTTACATTCAAATAATTATATAGTACGAGCTGTGCCCCGCGGTGTTACCCGCGTAAATCCCGATCCTGTAAGAATTTCGGGATAAGAAGTAGCCTGTAACTTGCCCTATAACATCCTCTATCTTTCAGTGAAAGTTCCATTGAAATCGGTTAAGCCGTTTCCGAGATTAGTCCGGACAAAGAGAAAGATAGACGGACAAAAAAAAATGTGTTTCAGTATCGTGCAAATAAATATAAACAATGGAAAAAAAAGGTTATTTTAAAAACAAATCAACACTTCACACACACAAAAGTCAGAGGAAGATTATGTGGAAAGTAAATTTTTAATAATATGATGCTTATCATTCAAATATCCTAATTGCGTTAAATCGCCGTGTTTATTTATTATTATTATGAAATGGAGGACTAGCGAACTATAGCGTGCCCGATTTAATTGATGCTTGAACGGCAATAAACAATGCAGCGCCCAATTCGTCCTCAATATTCCAATATCATTACAAAATCCGTTCTCATGAATATTCAATACCAGCCATTAACAGATCTGATGCTTGGCTGTTTCGAACCAATTATAAAAAATTCCATTGATTTTATTATTCGGAAGCACAGATACTGATATTCACTGGCCCGTTGGCTCAGTGTTTACAGCGGAGCAAAGAGTTGTGGATTCGATTTCCGCGCAGACCAGATGTTTGTGGGATTGAGCACGATTATTTATGTCTGCGTGTAAAATTAGTGTAATCTATGAGTGTATTTAGAAATGTGTACAAATTTTTATATGCTGTCTTGTTACAACATAGACTGTTAATACATAGATTGCAGTGGTGATTACCTTAATTGTAAATGGAAGGAGGGGGGGGGGGGGCAGCTGAAAAGGGGGGGATCTCAGTCGCTGTTAGATAGCCATCAGAAAACATATGGGTCTCTTTTTAAACCTTTTTGAATTTCAAAACTCGCGATATAAAACATTTTAATTCTCCGTAAGCACATCTAAATCAAATCAAACCTAACGTTGTTGTAATTTTCACAAAAACGTGATATTTCTCCGAATATCCTGTTTGAAGTTAATAGAAATTATAATTGTTTTCGCTTTGGGAAAAAATATTGTTCCCGAGAGCCAACTAGCCGGCTACAGAGTAAAATTCGAGTCTCGACCATAGACCTTAGAAAGACTTAGACATTCCTTCCTTAAAATTTTACACCGACGAGTACAAGTAAACGCGTGGAACTATGTTAATTGCGAATTCCATGTTAGATTTTCGAACGTAAAAATAAGATTGCGTGCTTAATGCGCTGTGGAAACATTCAATCTTTCTACGTCTTCAGATAGTTCAGTTGAGATAGAGTCGCTAATAATAATAATGACGTTACGCTCTAAATATCATAAGAAACTATTGTCTGAAGGAAGATATTTCATTACACATTGGTATACAAATTTTATTATAAAGGTTTTATGTATACATTTTTATATAACATTTTTAAAATAATAAAACTGGGATAATTCCACACACGGCTATCTGATTCCAAATTAGACAATTGAATGCCTCTGTTATGGTAACCGGACAGCTGATAAATATACATATAGGTCGTAGGGCTTTGGATTAGGACTATCGTCAATACAGGAACACAGGGGGCGATGATGATAATGACGACGATTTTTAACAAATAGTTAGAGAATGTAGACTCAAGAACAAACAGTTTATCCAATATACATATCGACTGGCCTCGTGGTCGTGTTAGTGACCCCGGCTGCAAAACCGGAGGTCGTGGGTTTGATTCCCACCCAGAACAAACATTTGTGTGATGCACACATACGTTTGTTCTGTCAGGGTGTAATAAAAGTATCTATACATTATTACTACAGGCATTAAATTGCCTAAACTTGGAATCGGATAGTCGCGAGTGGGATTGTCCCCAGTTATTATTATTATTATCCCAATGCATCGGTTTCTTACCGTAGAACGTAACAATGTCTCAGGATTAAACTCGTGCCATTTCTATACGTTATCAGGTCTATACAGTGAAGACAACCAAAATTCCGTCCACACTTTAGCCCTACGCGCGTGCCCTGTTTACCGATCGCACGCTCACGTTAACGAGCGAAATAAGGATTCACACTTTCCTTTTTGTCTTTTCGCGAAAGTGTTCGCTTAGCATTCACGGCAGTCGGCACCCGACATATTGTTATGCCGGCGATAAGGCTTACGGGGAAAAGCTAAAATTGATATTTCGAAGGGTCAACGTTTCAATCCATAGTTTTAATATTGCGTATGCGAAGTTGTATTTGTTTGCTTGTATTTCACGTCGAAACGGCGCAATGGATTGGTGATTTTTGATATGGACATGGACAGCAGTGGACTGATGTCGGCTGATGATGATGATGATGATATGGACATAGTTGACGGTCTGGAGACTGACATGAGCTACTTTTTGCCGGAACAATATCTTTTTTGCACTTGAACACGCGTTTTGATGAAATAAGCGCCACAGACGAGCTTTTCTTTATCAGTCTTCTTTAAAATAAATCTGGTAATAGAGAGTATACCTTGAAACTCGATATTAAACTCTTCACAATAAACTCTACTTTGTGGACTCTACATTAAAGTCTCCATGTTAAGACTCTACACTAAAGCTACTTTGCAGACTACATTGTTGACTCTGCAAAATTGACTTTACATTATAGACATTGTAAACTCTACATTATATGTTGAACAGTATTTAGAAGACCAATGTATTTTAGACTCTATATTATATAATAAACACTATAAACTCTACATTATATGTTGAGCAGTATATAAAAGACCTTATATATTTTAGACTCCATATTACATAATGAAGTCTTAATTACTTACCTTACATCAGATGGATATTTAAATTACATTTTCTACATCCATTACCCATGTTGATGTCATGAAAAATATTGATTACGACTTTCTCGAGAATATTGATGGACGCTGATGGAACTTACCTGTAACAAATGAAAGCATACATTAAACTTAACAAAATTAATTTTAAAAAAAAGAGAAGCATCATAGGAGGGTCGGTAAACGTGAAACATTAAAAACAATTTATATACTAGCACATACATACGTGTAAGTGACCCTATATGGTATATAGAGTCGAGTAGAAGGAAGCGCCTACGATTTCACTCAGATAAGATGTTTCATATCAATAAATAAATAATAATTACGCATGTTGTACATGTATCATACAAACACGAGTAATATACTAGCAGTCGTATCACTGAGTCGTATTTCTGTGGTCAAACGGATGCGTAATATATAAGTAAATACAGCCTGTAGTTCTAGCCGCTCCAGTATTAGTAACACTAACTAGTCGTGCTAGCTATTCTTAATAACAGCTAACACTAAATTAACTAGCAAATTCTGATAGGAATAATCCTACAGGACTACTTATTCCTATTCGAGGTTAATTGTAAAGTACAAGAGAAATGACAATCACTTATGTTTGATAGTTCGTTATTTAATTCGTGCCATAAAAAGAGGGAAATAAAGCAAAAATATAACAAAAATTTCATTTTTATTTTTCAATACGTTTTTATGCACAATAGTAAACAATTAAAAACTTCCACTAACAGATATTTATCTACGCACGTGAAGTGGACCATTAGCTGTTACGCGCTGCTCATTCCAATTATGCTGCACAGTAATACATCCACTTCCGAATCAGCATTAATTACAGAAAAAACAGATAATTAGCTGTAATGAGATTAATTTGCGCTTCAGCGTATTAGGGTTGCCGACAACGGAAATAACAGTGTATTTACGTTCGATAAAAATACACTCGTACGAGTGTATTTTTATCGATCTCAAATTCAAGTTACTTTATGCATAATAAGGTATTTTATACTCTTATTAGATGAATTTAGATTAATTTCGCCTTCAGCGCACTAGGGTTGTCGATAGCAGAATTAACAGATTAATTATTTCTTTATGAAATGAAATTGAAATTACTTTATGGATAACATCGACTAAATTCGACATTTGATGAAATTTACATGTCAGCTATTTTATTGTGGATAGTTCTAAATTTTATGACACATTTTTGGAATATTACGTAAAAGGAGAAATTTGCACTAGTGTGACCCAACCTTTATAGTTCTGGATAAGTTGATACCGGAAAAGGATATTAAATTGTTTGTTTCTATTGATATTTCAAACATGTTCAGCTGTCAATCATCCGAGCTTAATACAAATAACATTGACTCTATACAGCAGTCGAAGGAAGTGATTGTGGCGTACTATTTAAAATTAAGCTTATTTTCCTGATCACTACTTAGCATATAATTTATTGTAAATTTATGTTTAAAATTCGCTTACTTCAATATTTTTGTGCAAAAAAAATGTCATATCGCGGACTTTTGGCTATATTGGATATTTTATATACTGAACAGAAATTTGTTTGTTATTAATTAATATTTTAACAGCACAAAAATGGCGGGAACGAAACGGGTTACGATAGTTATTATCTTCGTTTACCTACGAATCGCGCGCAAATATCAAGCGAATACAATACATGTTTTGCAGTAAACAAAAAAGGCCAGTATTGCGTGCGAATTACACGCCCGCATTATGTATACAACGGTCCGCAATCCGCAGCTAATGAACGACGCGTTCGAAATTCAAATTTTTAAATGGACGTTCGAACTGGCCGTGACTTTTAAATTTTTTCACAAAGACAAATGCATCGCCAGGGTTGTGCCAAAGCTGCATGAAAAAAAGATTCGCTCTTAACATCCGTACATGAATTTTACATACGACTCGATGCGAACAACCGAATATTTTGTTCACCGCACGTTCGTTCTGGATATCGCTCGCAAATAAATCGGAGCCAAAATATGTAACAAAAGAAAAAAGCTGAAATATTGCATGTATTTCATTTTATTGTTGTTCAATCAATAATTATTGATAAACATAGAATACAATATTGACTTTGTGTTATGTGTGTTGTGTTATGTGTGTTGTACTTTGTGTTACTGACGGTTTAACTCAAAGCAGATATCAACTGTCAAATTTTGACAGTCCAATTTCAGTGCCGGCACGATACGTCAAAACTGAAATTTGGAACAATGGTAATTGGAATATTATTATTTTACATTGTCAAAAATGCTATGGTTTTATAAATAGGCGAAATATATATTCCGTTCTTTGTTATTACCGAAGATTACTTAGAAAGCACATAATTATTAAAATGGTCCCAATAAGTTAAATCATAAACGAAACTATTTAAATTATCACATTGTTACATGTGATTACACTTTCGAGAATCTCAACGGCTGTGCTTTATCGTAACTTTTTTTAGAATTGACAGAATCGTTTTAGGGTAAATGTACGCAATTTGCATCACAAAATTACCGCTATTAGTGTATTGAAGATGTCATTTTAATAGAGAGCCCCAACAGTTATACCGTAATGGAGTGTTGCCATCATCGCGTTCGTTTGAGCGAAATAACCTCCGCGTGCCGCGAGAAAGTGTTAACGGGAAAGTTGCCTACAGCCTCCCAGTTAAATGTCTTTGAGTATAAAGCAGCGTGTTTACGTCAGTTATCATTAGCCGTTTAGTGTTTTCGGTGACGTCACTCGTCACATTTTGTTTTTTTTTCTGTCG
The DNA here is from genome assembly GCA_018245935.1 of Agara belti belti. Classification (NCBI taxonomy): domain Eukaryota; kingdom Metazoa; phylum Arthropoda; class Insecta; order Lepidoptera; family Hesperiidae; genus Agara; species Agara belti. The sequence continues at coordinate 5,851 of DWEM01002790.1, read as the reverse complement.
GTTCTAACTTGACAGTGTTGCTATACATGTTAATTTTTTTTACTAACTTTTTGGTACAAAAATGTCACGCCTAATAATTATGTCATACTTGCATTTCGTGTTTTCATTGAAAATATTATATGACACTAACTATTATTAGGTTTATTAATTTTTTTTTTAATTGCAAATTTGCCAACGCGGTTTGTTGTCTGATATCAGATATATTCTTTTTATATTTTCCTTTTGAATTAAAACTTATTAGACTTTTTTCACGTTTAATCGAAGGTTTCTCTAGCAAAAGCCATCCATTTTCACATAAATATATATCATTTTAAGTGTATGAGCTCGGTCGTGGGTTCGGGTTATGCGGCAGTAATTTTGCAGTAATTTCCGCACTTATATTCGTAATTACAAAGTTACACAATACGTTTTTATAGCTAAAAAAATGTAAAGGCTGTTTTGCTTTGCTGGTAAATTCACTGATCTAAATTGATAAATTCGCAGCAACCCAGCGGGATGTCCCACTGCTGGGCGTGGGTCTCTCCGGATCTTGCGGAAGTCCAGGTAATTAAGAGCTATATAATATGCGCTTATTCCATATTCAGTTATTTATTATATGTATTCCTGCAATATTATATAGGGTTGATGTTTTTGGTATCGTTAACATTGCGTTAAATCAAAAGTTCTCAAACTTGAAAGCCCCCTCCACTTGAAAGCCTTCGTGTTATCGCCCACTGAGACAATTTGCTTTTAGTTATCTGTGTACCCCTTCGAATTGTTCAACAACAAGGCAAAAGTACTGATGCGTAAAACGGAAAACAAATGACATATAGGTGAATCCGTACTCAAAGCCAGATATACAGTTCTACCAACTTACGAATGTAAATATTTGGCCACAACTAAAACGATAATAGAGCAATAAATTTCCGTCTGCATGTCTTGCTTATAATTTAGGCTGTGTGTTTAGGGGGTTGGTATCAAAATGCCGCGCTGTGGCGGAATAAATTGCCTTTTTAATGGAACTTGCCGCTTATCGGTCCGCCTGTCCGCCGCTTTAGGGCAGAATTTTGAGCTGACATTAGTACAAATAAAATCGCCGCGAATTTTGTTTCAAAGTAATTTTAGATACGGTTAAATTTGAATGGTTTTTTACTATAAACGAGAATAATACTTCAGGGCAACTTCATATAAAGCCAACTGTTCCAGGTCTAGGCACAGCGTGTGCTATAGAATTCAGATAACAGGCAAATTACGAATATATACCACCCATATTCTGACTGAGAATTAACCTATAATTTCCGCTTCAGCTCTACGGATCACTAACATCTGGATCAACGGTAAAATTAAATGTTATGCCTCTATCCAATATAAAGCCTACGTTGATTACATCCATATTGAAGTAGACGTTGGTTACCATTACCATAACAATCATCTAGCATACTAAACTGTATGAAGCAAAGTTCACTAGCGCTACTGAAAACCTTTTCCTCTGAATAATAAAATTTAATATATAATTTACCATCCCATAATAGAATAGTTATGTTGGTAATATTGGTACCCAGTTTGAAAGGTAGATTGACGTGGAGAGCTTGTAACTAATGATATGGGTGGATTTTTATCGCGCTCAATGATTGTGCAGTTTCTAACGTCTAGTTTATGTGGTCGACAAATTCCTTATCTCGCTATCTCCTTTGTATTTAACTTTAGTGTCTTCAATACTCATAATTAAGTGCAGTGATAGGTCAGTCGTTTAGATTAATCATACACATACTTTGAGGTCTGAGGTTCAATTCCTCGCATGCATTTCTAATGGAATATTAATCTCAGTAGCGCCATTTAGTCGCGCATTGGTGAAATCCGCTAATCGTAATTTAGAGTACGTTATCTGTGGTCTGGTCTGTGTTTCCTGTGTTCGCACGACGCTCATGTTCAATATGTGTCATACACAGTTTACTTAAAAAACCTGCTTAATTAACTAAATATTTCTATTTTATCATCTGATTTTAAACATTTTTTGTGCGTTTTTATGGTGAAATAACAGTTGCAAAAACAAAGAGAAAACTCTATTCATAAGTCTATGTGGTTCCAACTGGGCGTAGGTACGCATGTAACAACGCAACTTCATTCGTAGTATAAGCAAAAACGACAGATAAAACGTTACGGATTGTTGTTAGCTTCCTCGACGCCCAGATATTACCGCAGTGTTCATTGCAACATGACTTTTCGTTCCGCCTTTCATATAATACCTGTATATTTATATTATCAATATATAGCCATTAAAAAACAATATAGAGGTACGTTATAATAATAGCTGGTAATATTTTTTAATACTCAAAATGACTTATTAAATTACATCGTGTATGTGATAGTTACTTTAACTAAGTACTATATATTTCGTTGTATGTTAAGAATAGGGAAACCATATTGTGGTTAGAATTTTGTAAACTAATTGAAGTGTTATTTAAAAGTACTATAGAACACGTTATAAACTAGCAGATGAGTGATTTAGAATGCTTAGAATTGTATTATATGTATATGCATAACTTTTATTGCATTAAAATTGACTTACATAGCTTTAGTAGCTATATTCAACATGTTTTATACCTTATTGTGCGTTCACTTTATTTGGGGGCTAAAGAATGCCTATAGTAATAGAGATTGTGTAGAATATTTGATTCGTCATACTTATACCTCAAATGTGTGCCTATAAGCACTATAATTTGCATCAATGTGATTATTGCATTCAATAATTCGACGTTTAATTAATACAACTCTTGATTTATAATATTAATTAAATGATGACAATTACAGTTACATTCTCATTAAAATGCAATTAATTTTGAGGTTTCCAAAACTATTAATATTTATCACAAACGTAAAAGATAAAGATCGAAAATGTAACAGATGCAATCATCGTGAAAAAAACAAGATTTTATCTGAGTTTTTTGGGCATACTTTCTGTAATTCTTTATTGCGTTTAATTAATATTTATGACAGCGAGGTGTTATCAAAGTTTTAATTAAATCACGAATATAATTGAGATTGTAAAATACATTTTGTAACTGTTCAATGAGCTTACATCATATTGAATTACCGAATTGTGACACTGCAAAGGAGTGTATTTCGTGTTGAGTATTATACCTTTATTTAGTAGTAGTTAGGTAACCTTTTGTTGGCACTACAATTTTATTACTATTTACGCGGTTTTTCGTTTAGTGAGCGAATGATTATGCTTTGGTAATTTCACTATTATCATTACGCACGATCGTGGTTTATCGTTTGTACTTTGTTTCTTAACAGCTATGTATTTTGCAAAGATTGCCTCATATATGAACTTATTTGTTGCAATATTTAAAAATGGAACTGCTGTGCAGTGTTTACTCGTATGGCCAATATTGGCGAAATAAAGTGCTTTAATAAGGGTCAATAATTTGAATATACCTAACCTAGAAATATTTAGAATCATGAGAATTTCTGGTGATGATTTATTTATTTTTTATTGAACCCAATTATAGTATAATACAAAAATCGGGCTTAACGCTAAATAGTCGACCTCAATGATGTGCAGAGAAATGTCAAATTATTTATCATTCAATTACTTGGCGGCGAAAATTTCAATTAAATAAACGATTTAATCCTTTGTTTTTAAATCACGATAAGTCGATTTTTAGTTTTCATCATTTCGGAAATTAAAATTTAATGTCGTTAAAATGTCAAAAAGATTGCTGAGAGGTTTCTTGTCCCGGTATCTGTCACCTGCACTATGAGAACGTAAAGCCGATGAAAGCCTTAATTTGTATCAATACAATTTTGAAATTTGTTAGGTGTATGCATTTAGATTGTTAAGAATACTTAGTGACAAGTGGTACGGTCTATTAAAGCCTTTGTCAAGCAGTGGGCTGATAATGATGATGATGAGATGACGATGATGACGAGGTAAATGATAGTGATAAACTAATTACATTGCAATGAAATCATTAACAAAATTGCAAGTAGGTTATTGCTAAGAGATATTTTTCTACGTTTTATTCCGTTTTAACTTATCTCAAACGCAATCGTTCCGTTCTAAAGGAATTCAAATAAAATATTTATGTACAGCGTCGGCGCAACTGATGACCTTTTCATTTCGACGTAATTTGATTCATTTTATTGGGGATCGTTAAATTGCGCATAACTTATAATCAGTGAGGTTAATACGCGAAGATACTTCGGCATAGACGGTTATTTACGATGTATTTATATTATTTAGTAGGTCATTCAACTCTGTAAAACAAACGAAATCAGCATCTCTATGAACAGGGTATGAAAAACAAAATTTTTCTGGCCGCTTGGTGCTAGATAGACACCGTGACTGCCCAACCGTAGGGCGTAGGTTCGATTCCCGTCCAAAACAAACATTTGAGCCCATTTGTTTATTCTTTGCTGGATGTGATACAAAAGTCCACATAACTATTACCGTATATGGCATATATGTATGTTTATAAGCGATCCGGTTACTATACCATAGACATTTATTTTCCCAATTTGGAAATAGGCAGTCAGTCCCAATTATTATTATTATTATATAAAAAACCTTTAACCAGTGGTTGGATCTTTTGATTTTTGAAGGATACGTGGATCAGACGTGGTGAGGAAAGAATGAGTAAAGAAGAAACCCTTCGTGATGAAATCAGCAAACGTCAGTACATAAGGTCAGCGTGACCTTAAACCTCATTAGAAGAGGAGACCGGGGCCTGATGGAGGGACTAATAAGCTTGAAAAAAATAGGGTTGTCAAAACCATTTTGTTGTGTACCCGCTTTAATACACAGGTATAACTTTTTTCTTGTATAAACGCCAGAACCTTACTTGCCCTACACCTTTGAGACGCCGACACTATTACACAAACGTTGAAGCGTTCGAGATTTTCGATGTCTAAAAAAAGGCATATTTATCGCCCGCCCAATGGCGAACGAATATGCACTGTAACTACCTCATAATAGAGTTCAAGTTACTTTAACGCCGATCGGTCACCGTAAAACGACTATACGTGTTATGCCTTAACTTTGAAATGTCATGGCTTACAAGTCGGACTGGTGTTACGTTCGCTTCTGTGTTCCTAATGTTGAATTAAGCGTCAAGTTTATAAAGTAATAGGCATGATTATCTCGTTTTTGAATACGAATATGTGATGCGCCAATTTTGATCCCTTGACCTTGTTTCGTGTGGAAAAGAGACGAACTAATCAGTGTGAAAGAGAAGCTTAATAGTGAGCGGTTGTCGTAGCTGTGGACATTTGCAATAATCGAAGAATCGCCGACTCCGAAAATCCTCCGACAATTTTCTGGAGGGTAATCGAATCCGCGACCCCTGGCTGAGCAGTCAGGTTCACTAACCACTAAACCAATAGGTCAAAGTGCTCATCGCGTTGCCAGCGATGCCACAAACATGTTACATAATACTCTTCTTCCTACCATGTTGTATATAATACAATTAGATGAAATATAACTACATAAAAGGCATACGACCGTCTGTGGATATAAACGAATCATCTGCGCCAATCGCTCCAATCAATTGATCGGATTATGCAAGCAAAACCGTACGCTGGTACTTGTGAGAGGCAGGCGTTAGTACCGTTCGCATATAAACCATTGCTTTATTACCGTGAGTTTTTATAATTAAACTAGCTTTTGCCTGCGATTTCGTTCCCGTGGAATAGTAGCTTTGGGTAGCATTTTAATTTCCTAGGATGCTTTTATTGCAAATAATACAGATACAAACTGCTGCACGCGAACGAAGTCGCGGGCAAAAGCTTGCAATTAATATACCCTATATTGATCAGTGATCATGTAGCATTCAAGTGGTGAAAGAATTTTTGAAATCGGTCCAGTAGT
>DWEM01002789.1:0-11554 GCA_018245935.1 Agara belti belti | reverse complement strand
TAAATAGAAAAGTTCATTATCATAGAAAATATAAACCATATTACAAAATTTGTTAGTACCCGCCCCGCTCTCCCCTACTAATTAATGACCGTCTCCGACATATATATAAATTTATCTAACCCAGTGCCACGTTCGTTCATTGTGAATGCCCAAAGCGTATAAAACGTAACACCAAATCAGTATTCCCGCGCTAATTTTCAGTGTGTTCCGTTTTTCTACAAAACACAATCTGTTTGTTTCCCTCGTTCGTCCTTTCCGGTTTACCTCTTTTAAATAGTTAGGTCCAGAAGATTTATAGTTACTGTTTGGCTTTTTAGACGAACGGTATTTAAACAGGTATTGAACTATTGTATCTCGCTAAAGCGATTAAACATTGGCCACTTAGTCGGATTAAAATACGATTGTTTTGATGTAATTCCAATGTAAGTATAATTACCAAAAATCTCCTCTATGGTTATATTAAATTATACATTGTAATCAATCCGCACTGAAGCAGCTTAGTTGAGTATGCTCCAAGAAAAACAGTGGCAGGATTAACGCGTGTCCGGCAGAGGGAAATAAATCTAGCTCTGGCCATGCGGTATAATGTTCGACCAAAATTCAATCCCAAGCTCAAGTACTGAGCGTATCATCAGCTGTTTTGCTGCATAAGTATTCCAAAGGAAAACATATCGTAATATTATATAAACTATAATCTCTTTAATCAAATATGTAGGTAAGAAATAAACGTGTAAGTATACAATGCGGTACAGAAAGAAATGTAATCTGTTGGAAACAATAGAAACCACAATTACATGACATACTTATAAAACGTTTGCACAATAGTAACTGAAACAATCTGGTCAGACAAACGTAAACTTACATGTTGTTAGGACAAAAGGATTCTAATCTAACTGTTAGTTTATCCTTAACTGTATATTATTTTAGTATGTTGTCGTTGCGTTAATTGGGTTCACGTGTCATGTGAAAATTCTGACTATAATTGCAATTAATCATCAGTGTTCTAGCAAAAACGATAAGTCTCGAATAGTAATCTCAATATATCGAATTCATGGTATTTGATCCTCGTTTGCGGTGGCTTTGGAGTTCCCTTAACGGTATTAACGAACTTTACAACTTCATTAGATAGATTAAGTGAAAGCATATATTAGAACATCATACTAAAGTATTGCAGTAACTTAATATAATAGCCTTGGCGGGTGTCGTTCTGTTATTTTAATTGTAAATAAATAGATTAAAGGTATCATGCATATACAATGACACAATGTTTTATCAATAGGATTTTTATCGACTATCTACAGCACAACATACACTCATATCTGTGACTCATATCTCATATAGTCACATTGGAGATTACATCCGTTTTCTGGCACGTTGAGGTTAATTAACATCGGGCAGTTAGCTTCCCGTTTACTCCTGAACTAAAAAAACCCGTTTAAATATAAAATTAAAATAGCGACGTTTATTAGGAGTGAGTGACACTAATTAACGAAATTTAAATAACTTTTTTATATGCTAAATACCAATATATGCTAATTAAAAAACCGCAATTGGCCAGCGTGGTAGACTATGGCCTAAAATCCCTCTCACTATGAGAGGAGACCCGGTCCAGCAGTGGACCAACAAAAGGGTCAAAAAAAAAAGTATGGCATTGTCGTGATTTTTTATCGTAATATCTAAGAACATTTGTTCCTACAGATTATATAATCTTTATCCGTTGTGATACAGGTTCGTATATTGACGACTTTGATAAAGTTAATCATAATCGTAACCGAAAAAAATCTTTCAACTCTGCCTACCGTTATGGGCAATTGGAGTGCATTCGTGTACGTACTTCTACAGGTACAAAATACTGGAACGTGTCGACCTACTAGTTATTTAAATAACATGTATCTATATTAAACTATTTATAACATACGAGTGTGTTCCCGCGCGCATCTCAAGACGCAATTTAAAACTGAGGCCATGTACTCCAGTTTTTTAGTTAAATTCATTCAAAGATCTCTACATAATTAGTATAGATATGTACATGAAGTATATATATGTATATTAATTACGATCAGTTTAGGACATTATCTGTATTATTGTTAGATTCATAGAATATTTTTCGACAATCGTCAACGCCTTTTGATTCGAATCGAACGTCATATAAGTATGTAAAATTACTCTTCGTCATATTATTATTATTTTTTCGACCCTTTCAGTGGTCCACTGCTGGACCGGGTCTCCTCTTACTGTGAGAGGGTTTCAGGCCATGGTCGATATTAGTAGCGCGGGTCAGTTACATCCCATCGTTTGTGCCAGACTAGAGAGCTCGGCTATTGCGGTCGCCATAAAAACATTATCGCCCTAAAAGCGGTTAGTGGGACAAAAAGCAATCTGTAGTAACAGTGACACAGTTCTAGCGATGCCCTCCGAACCGTTTATCTCCCTCGTAACTCAAGGATATTCAAGGTCGAAGGGCGGAGGGTATCGCGTATCCTTATAAATCCGAAGTGGTTATTGTGATGGGCGGTTTAAAATTGATTACCCGCTTGGATTTTGATAAGGAACTCTTTTATTTCAGATAAGCTTTTTGGCTGTTTACACAATTGCCATTCCAATTTTATGTTCCTAATATACCTATCCTTGTAGCAACAGTATTTAGAGATAAAATTGAAGCATTTAAAGGAGCATCAGCATCTCACTGCGGGGGTCAGGGTTCAATTCCTAGCACCCTCGATATTTCAAAGTTACGTGCGTTGCGAAGTCAGTCCGCACTAGGCCAGCGCGGTACACTGTTCTAAAACCCTTTCTATATGAAAGGCGATCTATATTCACCCGTGGAACAAGGTTTAAAAGGCGGATTGACGTGTTAATTATGAACAATTTGAACGTGGTATTTGCCACTTACGCCACTTTCCGTCACGACCACGAATATTTAGAGCCCGCGTAACTCTTCTATCGATTATCGAGAGCCTGCACTTGACCCAAAAAAGCTCTAAACAGAGCTGTCACGATCGCTTTCACACACGAAACCGAGACCGAACACGAGCGGTATTGTTCAAATAAATTACCCACAAACGTGCACTGCAACGTTTACAAGTGCCTCATTAGGGATTGTATTGATTTAATTATTGATACCGTACTTGTTAGCTATAGAGAGTATTTTTTAATCAATATCTGACAAACTACAAAAAATTAACCCGCTGGTCTATAATATTATTTCATATTCTATGGCAACATTTTCCTACAAGATATACAGCAAGTCTAACTGGCACTAGTATCTGTTTTATTTACAACATACCTCGATTAGTGAAACAAAATTGGTATAGAGAAAATTGGTTGAGACTATTCTGTACTGGAGGAAGCGTTTCGTTAAATTGTTTCTGGTGTAGACAGCATAGGTATCGAACTATGTCAGTACCCATCTTTCCCAAAACGCATCCCTTAGGATTATTTACAAGAGTGAATAGTCATGTTTAAGCTAGCGTGCATCTTAGACTGCCTCATTTACAATAAAATAGCTGTTAGTCAAACACGAGCGTATTAAAAAAAAGAAATCCTCTTGAAGTCGAGGACTTTAATTGATTTATTTTTTATTTAAAACACGCTAGTAAAGTGTCGTTACTAAACAATTATCATTCAAGTACACGTATTTGACCCCGTAAGTAAACGGGTCAATGCTGAACGGAACCAAACTGGAACAGGAACATTGTTTTGAGTGTAACTCATTCAACATCTGGCCAACTCTTTTACATAATTAAGTTTTCACCGAAAGCTAATGTATATGTTGGATTTTAATATAATCTGTACAGATCAATGCATAATAATAACGTCTTGTTTTTCCACTTCTTTTTCATAAATCAAATTATCAATTTAACTTTATGTGATTCAATAATTGTCTACAATTGATTCTAAGTAATCAATAATTCAATTGTGTATGAATAGTACATAAAGTTCATTAAATGGTCACTACTATACAATTGCCATTGCAATCGTTAAACTCACTATATTCACACCATCATTTATGTTGACTTGTAGAGAATGTATTACGCACTAAGCTCGCCACTTGTAACCTAGCTTGCCTAGCTTGACGTTTATAAATAGAAAACAAATAATAAAATAATCATCCCACCCTATCTTGTATAGATTTGTATGGATTGAACGCGGTACAAATTCAGCTGCGCGTCAATTATATTTAAATCGCTCAAATCATCGCGGTGAGCGGCTACGTGAGATTAGATCAGCATCGGAGTGCCATTACAAATTGGATACGTGATTATTATCTTATATCGTAGCTTTCTACCCGACTGTACCGTGTGGTTTGGTTTGGAGAAAATCTCAATACAGATAACGAATTCTTTCGGAGATATAGCAGACTTAACATCACTTACGTAGCGGCTTATACAGAGCGAATGGAAGTGGACATTACCTGAAAACAAAAGGTACACTCGTAAGCATAACGTTTATCGACAAAAAAAAAACAACATTTAATGATGTACAAAATCATAAAATACGTTACCGAAATGAATACGTTTGGACGTTAATGTAATTACGTCGATAACATAAATGGGAGACCGCACGCAATTAGTTTTTTCATGAGAGCTCGTCTATGTGAAATATTCCGGGTACGAGCACAATTATCCTAGGACAAAATGACCGCTTATTAAAATAATCATCGTACACGGAGACCCGGACGGGTTGAGTGAGTGCAATCAAGATTTTATGGTAGATTTCTAATTCAACCGGTCTTGCCCACGCCGTCCGCGAGCGATGTGGAACATTTGTATTTTATTGACTCGAAACAACACATTTCCATAATAACAAACAATTTAATTTCACAACTGTACGTTCCGTTCCAGTAATTGACTGTACCGAATATACAGAATACATCTTCAATTGGGAAACGCTTGGAGCCCAACCCATCATGACGACACACGTGTGAAGATTTCACATCGACATCGCCTTTGACAACTGAGACCGACTGTTTAACGCGGCCTTTGAACCACGGACATGCTTTTGAAAGTTCATCCGCATTACGTATTTCCACAAATTATTTACATCTGCATCAACATCGGAACTACTGACACCATTTACTGTATTTTACATTCTACAATATAAATAACGGTTACCGCGATTTCGTTTTCGAGATGTATTTATTCAAGTGTTATTTAAAATTCGAATGCGTTGGTTGCGGAAAGTATACAGAAACAAATTTGGAATACTCAACTGGATTGCAAAAGGATTTGTATAGAAGAAAAGATTTATATGAAAACAATTTTTTAATCTCCCACCTGACGACGAGCGCAAGTAATATTATGCTATTAAATCCGACAACAGATTATTATACGGGCCATAACAAAGCATTATGTTGTTCGAGCAAATGGCTATCGCACCGCAAATAACGAATTGTCGCACCCTATATAACGTTGGGCTGCGCTATAATAATTTACATTGACGCTTTTAGAGTTGTTTACGATAGCAAAAAAGGATAGTTAATACGCAATGTCGGCAGTAAACATCGGAGGAGACGCGGCGAGGTTTTTGTGCCGCGACACATCTATCATCCCCCATCTTTAATGATCTTTTTATGTAACATAATTATTGTAGAACTTTCCTTTATATAGCGCGAACTGGTACACCGGGGAATTAGTTGCATGATGTTAGTCATCAACATTACGCTCGTGATTTCTTACGATGAAATCAATTTAAAATGGATAATTGATAAAAACTAACATTGGCTAGATACACTGGGTATTGAAATTGAGACTCATTAAACGCGATGTTCTGATTTTATTGCGCGGCTCCAACACGAAACAGTCACAATGTTGATTAAGTAATTTAAGTATGTAATAGTAATGAAATTGATCTGCAAATTAGTTAAAAACGTACTAGCGGCAGTCGAACTAGAATCGCGTGGAGATAAGCCAAGATGTGATCCCCTGGGGCGCACGTAGCAAAATATATAGCCATGATACGACGAATAGTAAAACAGTTAATGTATGTCACATTCATTGAGTTCGTGTTGAAAAATGTAATTAAAAATCGAATGAACTCAGTCAACATTTCGTGACTTAGAACATTTTATGTGTAAAAATATTATGTTGAATATTAAAACGATGCAAAAAACCATTCGTATTTTTTTGTACGATGCATACGTTATTATTATGGCAGCGATCTGCAATTTTGTTCACAAAAACCCATTGTTCTGAAACTCACACAACACGTCAGCGCTTCCAAGCTGTCTAAGAAAATTACAATGTAATTTTTCGTACCAATGGTCAAGTTGAACAACCTTAAATCGAACGGCGTCCTCTGTTTCCCTATTGCGCTTACCGAGTGCCACCATCTCTGTCGTCGGTATCCGGAACGAAAGGGACGGCCGGTTTGTTTGTAAACTCACCATTGTGACGTCGATTTTGGCCAGCCCGCGGTTATTGCCATCGACCACTGATCTAATATTTTCAGTTAAACGAGCCGTTTAAGCGCTACATAAATAGTCACACGTGCGTTTGTTTGTATAGGTGCGCGATGTTGCTGATAAGTTAATTTCATAGATACCAATATCCATTCACGATACGTTATCGGCGATTCCTTACGCGGCGTACCAACATTACGCAAATGAATTCACTTTGCAATATGCAATTTGCATGAACATTCATTGTAAGTAGATAGTACGTTTCAATTTGAAATATCGAGTTCAGTTACCTTTGACGCCTACGAGTATGTTTTGAGGATGAACTAACAGACTATTAAGTTTCCGCCGCTGTTCGTTCAATATGATAAAAAGTATTGTTTTCATAAGAAAAAAAATATTGCAATATAGTTTATCCTTTCAAAAACTGCGTGAAAATCATTGCAATAATTTATGAATTGAAATCGGAAAAATGGTTAATTAAATAACTTGTGTAATAGAATTCACACCAAAACATTTAGTAATGAGCCTAGTTGTTCATAGAAATACATAGTTACAATTATCGGAAAAAGAAATTAATATGCAATTTTCAAAAGTCACACGAAACTACCGTTTTTGGCTCGAGTATCATAGTGGCTTAAAATCATTGCTTTGGTCAAAATCAAATTGAAATATAAATACAAACTAATTATTATTTTGTTGTTAATAACAATTTCTGAAATGAGTTGATACATTTTCTCACTGGCTGAGATTGAAGATGTTTCGTCTTCGAAATGCGCACGCGCACCTGTCTTAGAATACATTAGGACCTCGCGAAAGGCGTTGTTACAGTACCGTTAATTGAACTACTGTCGGCTCAAGGCACGCACTGATGTTTTGACACTCGCTTTTGTGAACAAAATGGATGTGCTCCATCACGACCGCGCTCTTGTATTTTCAACCTTACGGCCTCAATCTTAACTGCCACGATTTGTTGAGGAATTAAACATCTACGCCAACAATAGTTAATGATCGCTATTGTGATGTAAACCAGAAATTGAATGTAACGCTTTAAAGACCTTCAAACGAAGGTTACTTCAAGGTTTTCTTTGAAAATCCATTCCGATTTATTGAATTAGACAAAAGAAATTATAAATGTATTATGTGGCGTAATTATTTTAGTCATAGGTTTTAATAATATTATACCTTCACGTCGTCTTTGTAACGGGGTATGCAGAAATCATCGAATGCCAAATATCTCCATCTTTAAAGAACTCACGTACTTCGACAATTCGACTCTTTTAGATTTTGTCTTAAACGAATTCTATTTTAACGGTAACTATTTTTCTGTAATCATTTTAAACTATCGTCCGTGCGTCGACTTCTTTTAGTAAACTCGTAATTTTAAAAGGTCCTTCACCGTAATTAACATACAAACAAGCTGCTTTATTAGGTACTTGCCGTGCAGACGGAACCAGTTGGATCGTGAATACTGGTCTATTTTGCCTGCAATCAGTCGATAGGCCTACTTAATTAAGGTGGAGGCCTTAAACACAGTCCGTCTGTAATAACATGCTTAACAGCGGTTGATATGCTTTGTTTACCGACTGTACGAACGACAAAAAAATACTACATATGAAAATATTCAGCATTATTGATAGAAATACTTATGAAAGTTTTTATGTACAACCAACTGTGCCCGAGAGTTCGCCCGCGTTTGAATCTAATTATTTTATACAATTCTAAACATTGGCTATCTGCCAGTGAAAGTCTCGTCAAAACCGGTCAAGCCGTTCCAGAGATTAGCCAGAACAAACAGACAGACAAAAATTGTGAAAAATGTTATTTTAGTATATATACCGTGTATACATACATATGCATTTAGTAAAACGCGGCTATTTTATTATTACAAATAGACGCTCCAATTTTATTTATGTGTATATATAATAGTAATGTTATATGTTGCTTTTCGCACGATTGTTAGTTATGTGTGGTAAACATTTTGGAGGTCGTCGACCCCTCAGGGTGTTCTTGCTATTCGGCGCTACACCTATTGGTGACGGAGCAGCTGTTGTTTACGAACCGGTTCGAAGGGTGTGGTAAGTGATACTAAGATATGAGGCGTTCTAATAGTCAATAAGAAAAAGCAATCGATTTAATGAGGAACTTCAGTTTTCGTTGTAAGTTTTTTTGTAACCCTTATCAATATACCACGCATAGATTGAACAGTACACGGGCCCGTTGGCCTAGTGGTAAGTGAACCCGAATGGGGACCCGAGGGTAGTCACCTCGATTCCCACCTGGGACAAATATTTGTAGGATGACAATAAGTATTTGTTCTGTGTGTAAGTGTACAGTTTTCTGAAAGTGTGTATTTAGAAATTTATGTAATTTGTTTATCACTTGTCTAATACAGGTTCTGCCTACTTTGAGAACAGATGGCGGTGAAGATGCCCAAAGTATTAGATAATATAATTTCAAATTCAGGTAATTTATGTTTTGGGTGCCATCTTGTTCATTTACAACACTGCAGTTTACCTCATTATATTTTCTCAATTACCTCAAATATTTTCCTTATTATAAATAAATTAAATTACGTCATCATATTAATACATTATTCAATTCGTATAAAAATTTTCCTACAATTTTACCACATGTTTAATTATGATGTAAATTTAATTACTAGACAACAAATATAAACTATTACTAAGGAACTTTATTCTGTGAATATTATATAGGCAACATAAGCAGGTGATAATTTATTGGTTATTATTTTGGTGAAATATGTATGGTGTTATATGTAACATTTTTATTTCTTTTAAATAAACAATGAGTGAATGAAATGTTTAGTATACAGACGCCGTTTTATCGTTAGGGAAGCGAATTCTTTCAAGCCATTCTGGCACAGGAAATAGAAGTCAAAGAAGAATATTTAGAATGCTGAAATCAAAATATTTACGATATAAGAAAGACGATATTATAGCCAATGGCAACATTTTTCACTCGAACTTTTTATACGGGTGCTAAGAATTCAACAATTTTACGATATACAATTTGTTTATTTCTATCAGCGCCGAGACCATTTTTTAATCACTTTCACTCCTACGAGTTGCGATAACTGAAGGACGAATATTAAAATGTGTATTGGAGGCGAGTATCGCTGCGTTTGCATTGTTAAGGATTTGCGCGTCCATCCACTTTCGATGTTGACTGTACGTTCAATAACACGAATGGCGTCGGTTCAACGACCCCGATGCGCCGGCGCCGAGAAGACAGGCCGGTGACTCTTGCGAATCTAACATTTGTTGAATTTTTTTTTATCGCTAATTTCTTTTATTGTTGTATCTGATTGTAACAGTGAATCGAGCTGGGTTACGCTGGCGACGATTTGATTGATATCTATTAATTTTGGTATTTTGCCAATGCTCTGGCTGCCTAGTGATCAATGTAGTCCAATAAAACGATAATACAAAATTTTATTTTTTGTATAGGACGTTTTAATTTGATTAGTGTATTTGAGTCAATACTAGTTTTCCCAGCTGCCTTAAATGTATCTGCAATTTGAACAATTATAATACAATGTGTTCCTTAATAATTACAGATTGACTCCACGCCATTAAACTTGACGTAAAGTTTTAGAAAACCCATTCATAATTGTATTGGTATTTAATTAATGGGACAATTAAAATTGATTGTCAACGGCTTGTTCGATGTGTGACGCTACATCCTGGCGTTTCAGACCAGCGTGTCCACTTACTGTTGAAGGATAGCCCTATAGGGCCTCAAAATAACGGCACCATAGCTTATGAGTGTACGTTCTGGTTTGATGTACTTGGGTGTCTTGGTCTCGTTTTTTGTGAGCGGCATAACGAGTTAGCCACGTTAGCCTCTCCTACGGATTTAGATGGAAAAATGTACCGGTTTCCGTTCAGGAAATCGATCTTTAACCGATCACTCGAATCAGCAATTTCTATAACGAATCGATTAAGACACTAAAAAAAATTGATTAGAAAATCATGTTACATAAACAGACTTTTCTTTATCGGTATCGTTATGTAATGATTATCGTCAAAGTGCTAATAGGAATTTAAATATGAGAGTTACGTGATAATGGTAAATGTGAGATAAAGAATATAGTGCATCCCGCTCGCTCGTCCCTGACTCTCCATCGTACTTGACCTGATTCGGTATCCGATTCCATGCTGCTAATTAACATAATCAATATTCATATTTCTCAGCTCGAAAGCGTACGTTCACACACAATTAGCTGCATTATACGATCCAATTCAAATATAAAGGACAATATCAAATTCAGATGCCCATATCTTTAATCTTCGGAATGAAATATTAATTTTTTCATCAACAATACTATATTTTTATTGCAGCGGTTTCAATGCTGAGTGAAGGGGCGATCTTTTTGTGCTTTTGTCGTTTGGAGTTTCGAAAAGAGATTTCGTTTTGTGTCGTGTAGATGCTTATGGTATTCGTTATCAATCAACGACCACCACACGTACTGGTCAAATTTTTGTTAGTTTAGCTTGTTCATGAAGTTGAAACGTTTTTTTTAATGAAGCATTAATACTGATATTAGCAGAGATAAATATACACACGCTATGGATAGCGTTTTATAAAATAGGAAGGTAAACTAGTTGGACCTAGATTCCTGAAATTTGGGAAATCCCACCTTTAAGGACATAAAACAGGGGTAGAAAGTTTGAATATGTCGGTTTGGATGTAAATATATGATAAAATATGTCGGTTTGGAAATTAGATATATGAAATTTAAAATTTAGTCTTGGTTAATAAAAAAAAATGCATTGACTGGTTTTTGGAAATTAAATTACTGCGCGAGCAAAAGCTAGTCTTTTCATGGAACACATATAATAAGTTAAGTTGCGTGTTAATTAAAGCATTTAAGTATGTAAGGCTGTGCAAACGCCATCTTGCGGTACAGTGGGAACGGTAGGTAATTGAAACTATTTTGACATTTTTAATTTTAAAATAAAACATTTTATTTATTGCTTTCATCATATTTATATATTACAACAGATTTGAAAGACGTTTTCGAGATTTAAATAATAAACATTGAAGTTTTTTTTTAAATCAGAAGTTGCAACAGAAATGCAGTTGAAACGAAAAAAACAACGGAGCATCGGTTTCGTGAACTCACACAAATGT
>DWEM01002788.1:0-11554 GCA_018245935.1 Agara belti belti | reverse complement strand
GTGAAATGTGGGGGTGTACTACACTCCTCTGCCTACCCCTTCGGGGAATACAGGCGTGATGTTACGTTACGTTATGAATAGTAATTATTTGTTATTATTTAATAGCAAGTGTATACATACACCTCCCTGAAAATAATCTTGGCGGCACCCATGACAATAACACAAACTCCCACAACGAAAACAACATTAGTCATGATTAAAATTTCTGGCCCGCTGGGAATCAAACCCGGGTCCCTTCAAACGGGAAATTCATGCCTTTAGTATTATATCTAAAATTAACTATCATATGCAAATAAAGGTCAAATGCCTCATATATAAATAAACCAATACCCGTTTGGTTTATATTTAGCCGTTGGCCGCGCTGATGATGATATTGATGATGAACTGTCCATTATTCATTTATTTGTGTTAACTCAATTATGTTCGTATTTTAGTAATATTTGGTGTAAATTATAATAGACCTACATGAACCAATATTTACGTAATATAAAACCAATGCAGTAAAGTGGTAGAATAGTTACGAGAATCTGTGTGTAGTTACAATAATGTCAAGAACTACCTACACAATGAAGTCATTGTTTAGTATTTTCTTTCCTATTTATATTTAACTTTGGAAATCAGTATAAAATATGTAAACTAGGTGTGACGGATGATGGAAAGGCACGTGTATTAGCTTAGGCACGTTTTAGAACTCATACCGATAGTTACATTACAGATGAATAGTCTACAATGTTACAAAAAACAGTTTCACGTGTTATAAGTAATATTATCCCATCAAAAATACTAATGTACAATGAGGGTCTCTTTACTTTTATATAGGTACTAAATTTTATACTTTTCTGTGGAAAGATATCGAAGTTGTTATAAGGGGATAACACATTTCGTGTAAGCATACGCACTCCATACGCCTAGATTCATTTATTTCGATAATTATGATATTGAAATTAAGTTATCGTAACAATAAAATATACCTACTGATTTGAAATAGCTGATTATTCAAGGGTACGAACATTATCAGCTAACTCTGTATACTTTCTTTGAAATTTGCTACATTCGGACTGGATAAAGCTATTTATGGCTATCGCGCATAGATATAATTTATTTACCATTCAACCCGTGAATGACAAGTTAAACCTTTTTAAGTCGACCTGCTGCTTGCAATACTATACATAGGCTCTGTTTCCTTTACTTCATAAATCTAATTGTTAAGAGCGACAACTAATACTTTATTGAGATGGGATCTTTTTCGATCAACTTTATCTGATACCTGGTTTGTAAGAAAAGAAATATTGGACATCTAATACCCATGGGCTACTCCAGGCGCTCAAGAGTTATCTATATCCTCCAAAGTATCGTGTCATTATAAATCATACATTCTTGTATAATAGTACAAAAACAAAATTAAAATTAATTTACAATATACTTATTTTTGCAGGACACCAAACCAGAGGCGCAGAAGAAAAAAATTATGCTGAAATGGAAGCAAATCACTCGCATTTTCGTTTCTAAATCTAACGTGTCATACATTCCCGAAGTAAATGTAAATACTTAACTTTGTCATTTTACTGGTGCGCCCTGATCCGAATAAATTTAAGCAAAGAAGAGAGTCATCAAATAGTACAACTGGGAATTGCTCATTATACATTCCAGTTAGTAGCTCCTTTGATAATGAGATGATGGGACCGCTCATCGCCGTGCACAGGGTATGAAATACCGCGATGAGCTATAACGCCGCGATAGGTGACCACAGTTCAATGTTTAGGAGTCAAAATAAACCATTAGACGCCGGCGGTTATGAATACGTCACGTAGCAAGCATTAAATAAACTCGTTGCTCTTTACCATTACAAACTTCAACTGGCAAATGAACCTATGTTTACAAACTCATAACAGGGCAATAAGCGAAGCTCTCATCTGACTTTAGCCATTGCTTGAAACGTTAACGATTCGCAAGTGTCATTTGACTGTTCGTTTCAGATCAGGTCGCGCCCACAACAGGTTTAAGTAACTAACGGCTAGAGGGATTATCAAAAATTCAGCGTAAAGGTCGTCACTCATTCATCAACCCGGCACTTAAAATGGACAGTTTGCGAGCGATGCGATCTGGTAAGGTTACAGAGTTGAAAAGTGAGTGACGGTTATGTTACAAGTCCATATAAGAAATCTGAAACGCAAGAGGCGACGCTTACCATTCGGTTGATAAGTGAGTGACGACCTTTATTAGTAGAAGGAAAAGAAATGTTTCCTTAAATTATTTTATTTCCCATTAATAACAATTAAACATTATTAATAATATTATAAAAACAATTATAAATGTGTTATACAATCTTCAAAATTGTACAGGATAAACTATTAAATAGTACCTACAATTATATACATGTTTTAGGGTCACAGTATATAATAATTATTTATAATTGTATTCAGTGACCGTTAAAAAGTTCATTTCTCTTGTGTATTGTGACCACTTTACCGTTTTCTTCTCCAAGTTAAGTCTAATATTTTTATTTCTGAATCTAAATGCTTCCCTTACAATTGTTTTATTAAATTCATGTACATGTGGATGATTTATGTACTCATTCACATCAATCCATTTACAATCTTTCACCTCTCTTTGTGATATAGTAATGTTTTCTGAAAGAGCCTTCATCATAAGCAGAATATAGATGTCAGAGTTACCGTACATCATATTGTGTGTATGTCTTAATGTTATTATTGATTCGAACTCTGATTCAATTCCTGTCTCCTCCTTAACTTCTCTTACAGCTGCGTCTGGTATATCTTCCCCTGAAATAAAAGAATTACAACAGTTCATTTTAATGGAGAAATTTCAGTAATTGATTGATTACTAAACTGGCATTTTGTTTTGTTGACTATTTAAACAAAATTAGATATTTACACACTTACTATAATTTTATATACAACATTGATTAAACATAGAGAATTGAGTAATCTTAAGTATAATCAGTAATTGATGGTATAATCAGTGATTTTTATAGGACAAACACAAGAAAACAGTACCAAGTCCTACCCAGTTAGAGTGCTTCCTTCTGACTTTACAGATGTAAAATGATGATAGTAATATTACGATAGAAAATTTTTCAATAGGTAGTTGCTGAATAAGAGTTATGATTTTTTAATTGCTAAGGAGCCAAATGTCTCCTGCCATTTTCCACATTTACCCTTGGCCTGTGTTGCCTCCAAAAAAATTTTTTTCAAAAATTTATACCTCTTTCAACATATCCTCCAGGCAACTTTAAGTGTGGATAGTCATAATATTTTTCGGACACAGCCAAAATCTGATTTGCTTTGTTAAGTACAAGAGCACCCACACCTAGGTTTGTATGACACGGCGGCGGCAGGTTGGCTTCCGTTTCAGCTGGCAGCCACTTGTACATCATGACAAAATCATCTCTGGCATGATGAAAATTAAAACCTTTCTAAAGATACCAAACCTTTAAGTAAAAGAAAAAACTAGGTATATGCTTTGAACTATTATGTATTAAACTGGTACAGCTCAGGTGAACAAAACAATATTATTAAACTTAGAGTGAGGTATGAATAATCATGACAATACACGAAAGATTCATAGTTTTGTACAGGAACATTTTATTAACTCATATTAGTCTGGAGTAATACACATTTACTCTATTTTTCAATGACTGTAACAGTAATAAATAATATTTGCATGAAATACTAACAGATAAAATAGTATATGTTATATGTGAACTGCACTACACCTAATTTAGTACATTATAGTTCAAACATTATATATTATAAGCATGTGCAAATATATATTCAAAGGCTATCCTTACCTTGGCTAACAAAGGGACATAGTCTGAATCATTAATGTGAACTTTAAACCACACACATCTTCTACCTTCTTTGTACCACTTCTTTAAAGATTCTGAAATATGTAAAAACAATGTAATTATGTATTATTAATAATAATATAACAAGATAAATAATGCAAACAAAGCTAAGAGTTTTTTTTTAATGAAACTTATCACCATTAGCATCTGTTCTACATCTATCGAAAAGGGCCTGAATTTATTACATTTATAAGAAAACTATCTATGATTTTTATAAAATGATTTAGTCGATTTTACAATTTTTTCAGCAGTTACAATAATACTGGCCAAATGTATCATTTGTGTGGTGTAATGTAATGAGCAACTAAAGTGAATTCAAATACCTTCCAGTTGATAATGAAAATTATCATTGTTACATCTTTCTCTGTTAGAATCGACAGTGATACCATCAAACCTGTCTTTCTCTCCAATAAATGTGCGATTGACAGAAGATGAAATCATCCTGTAACAAAGTTTATAATTGGACTTTGGTAGATGGTAGTACTTAGTTAAATTAGGCATGCTAAACCTGCCCGCTTAAAATCGGATTAAAATTTACCTTGAATCTATAATTCCTGCTGTATTTGATATTTTTTTTAGCAGGTAACGTGGAATGGACAACATTTTGTTAAAAATAACACATTACTTATTGATTGTCTAAGATATTGATACAAATTTAAACGTATCAACTAATGTAACAAGATTTTATGTAATAAGTGATATGAAGACATGACGTACTAATAAAAAAATTATATGGGAGAAATGACAATGACATTATTTTGTTTTCTGTATTTTTTATATACTCCATTATACGTTTTACGTATATAAGTGTATATTTATTTATACAAGTTAGATGTCATTACTTTAGTTTATTAGTAAGTATAAACTTACATACGTATAAACGTATACTGGAGTGGTTCGGACATCGCGCATCGTATAAAGGTTTTTTCTTAAATGTAAATTATGTGTAATATTAAAAATTATTTATGTAACTACCATGTTTCCTGTACAGTAAAAATATCAAAGTTACTAAATTTACTAAATTATACTTATTCTCATTTTTGGAAGTCGTATTGAAAAATCGGTAATCATGTTCAAATTGTAAATTAAGTCAAATTAAGTCAGACTCAAAGAAAACCTACCTGACTAACTTCAACGAAATCAGTAAACTTTCACCTTTATTATTATATCCCAGAAATAAGGCCTGATTCAGTTGTAATTTATACTGAACCATAGATATACTTATCAAAGTTGAACGAATGAGATTAAGTGTTCCGTTCGTTGGCTGACTGATAAATGATTCCACTTTGTGAGCTAAATAAATATTAAGTATAGTGATTTTATTTATATACTAGTAGTTTAGTAGTTCTATGATACTGGTAAATTTGGATCTACAGTGATAAAAAGATTAATTGAGCGAAAAGGAAAAATATACCACATAGATCATTGGTGCACTGTATATCAGGTGCAACGAAATAAGTTTTATTGAATTTAGTAACCTTGAGAATTCCAATTTAATCAAGTACAAAATAATCCTTTTTATTTTTAAATCCAAATTAATAATAGCATAGGATGTATAAATAATAATAAATCATATCTTAAATCCCTCAGATGTACTTTACGGACATAAAGTATATTAAATATCATTTTACTCCATTAAAGAAAATTTTACTTTTATAGTAAAGTATTACAAATAAGTAATTCCGAATGAACACCTTCACGCCATAATATTTGTTATTCCGTAAGTCTGTTTAGATTTTTATACTACCTAACTACTAGTACTAACCTTTAGAAACTACTAAAATAATTAGACATGACATTTCAAGGTAGTGTAGATAGGTACAATGGAGTTACAGTTGATTCCCATGATGAAATGTGTAATGGAGATCTATTCTTAGTTAAATTAAATGGTAAGTGCCTAGCAGATCCTAACATTTAACCTAACCTCACAACCAAAGTGAAACATACATATTCGGTTAGTATCTTAAACCTTAATTACCTGAATATCTAAGCATATTTCTTTAGGGTAGATGGAGATTTCATTCACAACTACTAGACCAAGAGGTCCATCAAATATATTTGACTGTAATGTGTTTATAATATTTCAAGCTTTTAGTAAAAGAAACAAAACACTTCATTTTTAAATCAAGTTTCATTCAGAATTAAAGTGACAATAGATATAGACAATGTTAGATAAAATGTAGAGCTCATTTAGTATTAAGTTGTCTAAGGCAAAATTTTATTTCAGACTCATTAAAGAAATGGGAAAGTGAGAAGAAGAGATGCATATGGTTCAAAGTAAACATAAAGGACTCTGCTTGGGTCCCAATACTTGCAAATGTAAATAGTTTCATTCTTTATAAACTAATAATTTGGAATTTATTTTTGTGTACTACCTAGTTATAGTTATAATATAATAACTAATATATTTTTTAAATGCTGATTACTCAATCTGTTTGCATGCATGTATTCCCTCATTTGTCATTTTGATTTTCTGTTCTTTTATAACATCTGGTCTATTATAGGTAAATTTACTCAATGTTCATCATATTTTTATTTAAAAAAAATATTTGAGGTTTTTATTGGTAGAATACCTAAATGATTGTGTTCAATTTCATTACAATTTTAACATTATTTCATTACTTTTAATGTCATTTTTGTTGGACTATACAATGTTTTATTAATCTTTGTAGGAAGGTTTTAATTTTCATCATTCCAGAGACAATTTTGTGATGATGTACAAATGGCTTTCAAAAGACAGTCCATGTAATCTACCTCCAGCATGCCATACTAATTTAGGGGTTGGTGGATTGGTGTTTAATGATCACAATGAGATATTAGTTGTCACTGAACAACACTTTGAATATCCCCATTGGAAACTTCCTGGAGGGTATGTGGAAAGAGGTAATAATAATGTTTGATAATAAAATTTAGTCTATTTTCATCTAAATCAAACAAAAGAGATCTTTATAAATGAGATTTCATGTTTGATATTCAAATATTTAATTTAACATAACTTTAGTACCTATATTGTTGTGAAGTTAATTAATGTACTACTTACTAATAGTTTTTGATGGCAAAAATTACAGGTGAAGATATCAAAGATGCAGCTATCAGAGAGGTGAAGGAGGAGACTGGAGTGGAAGCTCGTTTTGAGTCTATGATAACATTAAGACACACACATGATATGATGTTCGGAAATTCCGATATATACATTGTCGTTATGTTACAAGCTACAAGCACTGAAATAACAAAATCTGAAAATGAAATTAAGGATTGTCAATGGATGAATGTTGATGAATTCTTAAGACATCCCCATGTACACAAATTCAATCGGTTTATAGTCAGTCAAGCGCTAGACTTAAAGAACAAAAAACTTAAAATGAAACTACAAAAAGACAAAATAACAATTTCAACATGGTCTAGGGACATAACTTCTTTGGTTCTAGAAGATATTGAAGGTGATGAAGGAAGAGAGTGATGAATTTAGATGAAGCACGTCAGGTTTGTATGGACAGAGATATTTGGCACTCTGTGCTTTCTGCCTACCCCGTTAGGGACCTGGCGCGATGGTATAGTAGTATTAATAAAGAAGTAGACATAAAATTAATTTCTATTTATTATAAGTTGGGTTTTGTGATAGCTGCCTCTAAGTGTTAAAGTGGTTTATTTTAAGATGTTCAAAAAATTTGTTTTTTTCTCTTTTAATATATAAAATAATGAATTATGATATGCAAAAGCAAAACGAGACTTAGTAATTGGATGTAATCAGTACAGCTTTTGGCACAATGAATACTTTATTAGTGAGAAAGATGCAGTGCAGCTTCAAGCAGTCGTAAATAGTGGCATCACACAAATTATAATGCCTCACAAATTGCCGACTGACATTTGAATGTGTGCAATGTAGCGTTCAGTGCCTGTATCAAGTTGCCAAAAACTGACTTTATCGCTGTGTATTTTACATCGAGAGACTAAGCAGCATTCAGTTTTCAAAAACTACAAAATTACCTATGCTAAAAGCAGATGGTGTACTTTGAATTGCTTATTAATTTTTGTAATATAATATATATGTATTTTATGAGAATAAAACTTTATGGGGAATATGTATTGAATTACAATTTTTTACCTATTTTTTAACATAGACACCACACACACATTAATAAAATATCTTGGGACATCTACACAAAGCTATCTCATCCTAAACTCTACGTGTTCTGCAGCTCTGCCTTGAGCCAGTGCTATGATGACCAGATAAATGATGAACTGACCATGCACGTTGATACTCACGTTCAATATGCAAATGTTTGTCCTGGCATTCAGAAGTTTTATATGATATATACATATTTTATATAATATATAAATTATTGGATAAATGTTGTTTATTTTTACATTATTACTGTAAGTACATATAATACAAAATCTTAATTATAATATATATATATATAATAGCCCAAATTAAGGAATTTTATTCCTGTAATAAACATTGTTTAATAAAAAAAATTTTTTAATATTTATGTATTCAATTAATTATTTTCTCGAAACAACTTTAAAAAATATATGTTTTGATATTTTATTACAGAAATAACTACTAAGAACATTATGAATCCACTTTCACAGATTATTGACAGAAAATGTAACATACATACAATGACCTTAACTGCCTCCCACTTAAATGAATTGGGTCATCTACCATTTACAATGAAAACAAAAGCTGAAATAACAGCACATATTAAGTAATGAATATTAACATTTAATGCAGTTATATATAGTTGTAAACGATAAGTAAAGTACATTTTATAGGAAATTAGGATCCATATTAAAATTAAATAAATTATTACATCACTGGCATGTTGACTTCTTAGAGAATGCATATCTCCAAGGACTATATTTATTCTATTGTGATTTTTATATTTCGATATGACAGTAACAAAATGGTTTGGCTTATCACAGGAGCACAATTTAATCTAAGTCTAGACCTTGTGGTGAAGGTGTACTTCTTTCAAATTCTTCATCTTCAGAACTGTCCAGATCCCCTATAACAGCCTTTATGATCCCTCCAAGCATGGAATTTCTGTCTCTATTGTGACCGGGGATGTGTATTCCAAACCAGATGTAACCAATTTTTTCCAAGTAGTCAAAGTAATTTGGATCGCGCTTTAATTGTATTATGTAGGTTTTCTTAAGAACTCTAAATTGATCTACATTTTTTCTGAAATTAAAATTGAAGTTTTCTTATTAAAAAAAGTGCTTTCTGTAACTGGCGAAGAATTACAACAGCAGTAAACACATATGGGTTCAGCATAATAAACCTACATTCACACTCTCCGTATATTAATTGTACCCCTCATCATTCCTGTTATTCCATTCATGCACCTCAATATTTGAATCTCTGTTACATGCAGCCATTAAAAAGTGAACTGAATCCACACAGAAAAACTAATAATTATGTTACATGCAAGAAGATGAAATTATCAAATCTTCATATAAAACATCAGTCATAGCATACTTACTGTTCAATAGCAAGTAATAAAAACCATAAATAATTCAGTAATGGATATACATATGGGGGACCAGTATCATTCTTTATTCCGGGATGTAATCCTGTATATTTTTTAAAAGTGTCTGATGCCATTTGAATATTTCGTAAGCAAAGAAATTGTAATACAGCTTGTGTTATAAAGAGATCTATCTCTTGATTGAGCCCTCTTTCTGTATGCAGTTGTATAAGCATTTTTGCATAAGTTTCCCCATCATTCGAGTGTAAAAAATGTCTATGAGCAAATGTGTATTTTTGTTCTTGCCAGTAAACCTCTGCAATTTTCTGAAAATGCAAATAATAATAGCACATTAACTTAACAAACAATAGATAATTTCATTTCATATTGATTCATTAGTGAATATAAGAACTCTTTTTTTCAACCCATTTTATATATGCCACTGTTGGACATGTGTCTCCTTTCATAATGAGATAGTTTAGTGCCATAGCTTATATGTGTATCAAATTCAACCGCATACAAACATCTAATCTTTGCTATCAAGCTAGGTTTCTAACAGCATAGGCAGAGAGCCAAACATCTTTATCTTGAAATATAGGAATAAGTACTTATAAACTATTCGAATATTAACAATCGTTCTTCACTAAAATCAAAGGATTATACCTTGTGAAGTAAAGGATGTCCTCTTTTATTACTATCCATTGACCACCTCACAGCATTTGCAAGAAAAGTTTCTCTTTCCGGTATATTTGAATTCATAAGTTGAAACAGCTTGGCTAGCTTTATGATCCATTCTTCACAAGGCTTAGTTTCAGACTTCAACAACACTTCTATGATCAATAACGCTAAATCCGCACCACTTCCTTGTTGATCGTGTTCGAGTAACAATGTCGATCCTTTGAATAATAAATTTAAAAGATCAATGTATTTCTTTTGACTGATATATCTGAAAAGTTATAAAAATTAAATTTTAGAATAGCTTAACCTCTGAAATAAAAATAAATTACCATAAAAGGATTGTAAACATGCGTTTATACCTGAAATACAGAGTCCTATACATTTGATGTGCTTCATAATATTGACCAGATTTTACCGATGCTTCTAATTTATCTAATACACGTGTAACTCCTCTTTCGCTTCGAGTAGCCATAATTTTGCTAAATTAACTTTGAATTAATGTTTTGCTGCTTGACATATGTGACAGTCATTTACCATAGATAACATTTTCTACAGTATCAATTTTACATATTAGTAGTTATCTATGTACAATATGGTCAATTCCGTTTCTATGATTTCTACCATTCTAACCCGTCCTATAACGTTTGTTCTTTTTGCAACGCAGTACACATCTTTCTGTTTATTAGCCCTATAATGCAACAGAAAACCGTAAATATAATTTATATAATAAATAAATATCTGCAACGATCCTTGGTAATAGGATAGACGGACTGATTAGCAGAATTCCTAATGAAAATTTGAAAAACGTTACGTTCACAATATAGAGTTTATTATATTAATGATTTTGGTTTCTATAATACAATTTTCATTTGTAATTTCCACCCCTACTTTTCATTTTACAAGCGAACTGATAACGATTATAAATTAGTATCAGATAATGTTCACTTCAGACTATGCTTATGCATTCCGCTGCGCTGTATACGTAAGCTCAACTTAAGCAATAACATTAAATGCGTAATTTTATTTTATAAGCGACAATTAATGCTGACTGTAAAGGCTTTACATTTTCCACCGGACTTTGGAGCTAGGCACAGACGATCTGCTTGAATTAATGGAAACGGGGAAGACCGTAGAGTTGTTTTTGGTCAGAGGCCACAGAGGTGTATGATATCCTGTCGCCTTTTCGTCGTCATTTGAACTTACTAGGACTAGGATTTCTTCGGACAGATTTCAGATGGAAGTGAAACAGAGTCCGTAATGTCAGAAATCTCTGGGCCCTCACTCGCACTTTTTACAGCTCCGTATTCGCTGCTCAGCGTTATATTATGAAAAGCGATAGAGAACAGGATGTTGTCATTCCTGTCTTTTACTTTTACTTAATGAAAACTAGATGGCACTGTTAGTTGAGCGTCAATATGTAAATGGCATGTTTTGTTATATAAAAGTTATCATATAATGATTGTTACGTAACATCACGCCTGTATTCCCCGAAGGGGTAGGCAGAGGAGTGTAGTACACCCCCACATTTCACCAG
>DWEM01002787.1:0-11555 GCA_018245935.1 Agara belti belti | reverse complement strand
GTACCCAACCCGGGATTTGAACCCGGGACCTCCCGATCGGCAGTCGCGCTAGCAACCGCTCGACCAACGAGGCAGTCCATGAACTTTATTAATTCTCGTCCATACGCAGCTTTAAATATTAGGACCTTACAAATGTAGTAATTGCTGTGCACTATGCATCCATAAATATCATATGCGTATCTGCCAGGGTATCGAACCCGGTCTTCGGGTGGCTAGCCACCGCCGAGCTTACCTCAAACGGCTATACTGCTATAAAAACTAGAAGTGACATGAATTGCTATACTTATAATGAACTAACAATATAGAACCTTTAGTTAGTTTAGTTTAGTTACCTAAAGAGAGTGAACTTCGCTGATTCGTCTTTGGTCAGCCCGGCAGACAATGGTCTTAAGTCTTTCCATTCTGAAAGATATGTGACTAACAGAGAATGGGAGTGATATTGGTAGAAAGATCATGGTAATAATAAGTGGAACAATTCCACATTAGACAATTATATGAATGTGTTATGGTAACCGAGCAACAGATAAACATACCCTAATACTAGTATAGACGTTTTTATCACCCAGATACAGAACAAACTAAAATTATTATTATTATGTGCTGTCGTAAAACTATGAATAAAGTGTTTCTTCCTTTCATTCTTTCCAACCAGACCGGTCGATAATGACCTTAAGATGCATCATTTACACCGAACCCATCGTTATTGACCAAACATTATTTAAGAGGTCGATGTGCAATAAATAAGAAAGTTCAATGACCGTTAGTGAATCAGAATGTTGGCGAGTTATTTTATTTTCTTACACAGGTAGGTACATATTAACTGGTTTTACATTTACACAGGAAGCAATCAAGATATTAATGAAAAGGTGCAATCAATTATGTCGTAAATCTTTAATAAACAAACACCATTTTACGATAATTACTTGTATGAAACAACAGTAATTATTCAAATCAAATAATGCATTGCACAATTATTGTCTATCTGTTTATGTCTCTAATAACATTTTATTTCCTATAGACATAAGTGTTTATATGTAAATATTTGTAGGTACTTAGATTATTACACGTACAGAATTTCCAATAAATCTAAGATAAAAGATAATAAGATAAAAAATAAATCTAAGATGATTTATTTATTTATTTATTTATTTATGATGATCATCATCCGTACTTTAGGATGGACTACGCTGGCCCACAAAGCACCTGTTTACTCTGATTTATTATGAACAATTTCAATTTAACGGTTACTCTTTAGTGCCAATATGTATGTATATTGTTCAAATTATACAATTTTTCTTTTAACAATTGAAGGTTCTATTGAATCCAGAAACGCGATACCTTCGAGTTCTCCATTATATTCTCCAAGGAGTGTGATGACTGCCAATCCGCAGTCCAGCGTGTAAAAGTACCCTCGATTTTTGTCTTCTAAAATGTTATACATATAATTGGCATGCCCATTAGTCCACTTGTTACAGGGCCTGATTGCTTAGCCAGAGGTTGTGGGTTGGATTCCCGACAATGTCAAATATTTGTGTAATGCGAATTCGGGATTAGATTGCCTTATGTGAACTTGTTTTAAGAAGTCAATGACATATATATGTATATTTTTTGTATTCTATACTTTTGAGACAAGTTAATTTTATACTTGGACGTTTTATATGCGCTTGTAAAGAAATTACTAAATGTATTAGAAATTAATTACATAGAAAACTTCTATAATTTTTATATTCTTAGTACTTACCTTGCCAGTGATTGCGTGCTAAATAAAGTTTTACGGACATTTGAACACTTATAAAGCTTATTACAGATGCAACAATAACAATAAATTTATTATTATTATACTCAATAATTGCACAGTTGTAAATCTCATAAAATGCTTAACATTTTCTTTATTTCCCAAATCTTAACATATACGCAGTTACGCCCATTTTCCGCAGGGATAGGTAGATACTAAGGATTCCATTGGTTATTCTCCTGACAGACCTCTTTAAAAAAAGCTTTTATTACTGGCACATCTAGAAATATGTTATATCATTGCACGATACGCAAAGGACCATTGAAAATTTTAATTGGCGTGCCGGTCCTCTCGTATCCGTATATCTGTTGACACTTGAAAGAGAATCCCGAATGACGTTGGATAGTTTTGTAATTTTTTGCTAATTCGTTTCATGCCGTAGTGGCTACTGTACTGTTCTCGTATGTGGTAAAAAAAATAAAAGAGGGTAGTTAGCAAAGATGGAACGGGAGAGAAGAGCAAAAAGCGTATGGCTGTTTTTTTCCTTTTTGTGCCTAGTAATTGGCATGTGTATGAATAGACTTTGGAGG
Source organism: Agara belti belti (assembly GCA_018245935.1). Lineage (NCBI taxonomy): Eukaryota > Metazoa > Arthropoda > Insecta > Lepidoptera > Hesperiidae > Agara > Agara belti. Next base: position 9,230 of record DWEM01002787.1, on the reverse strand, counting down.
TCTGTTCAAAAAGCTTATAGTTTAGTGGGAAGAGTGTAATGAAACAGTATTTCGGGTTAAGTAATACCAAAACTGATTTTACTTTGCTCGGTTGTTTGTATGTGACGATCTGGCATGACGGTTTAATAACATTATTAATTTATTTTGTTTGTCACATGTAATACCTATATGTATTTAAAATCTTCTCCTTCTTGTACTCCTTCCTCAGTCAACGACGGCTGGTAGTCAATCTCGCATACTTCTTGATTTTTCGAAAGCGAAATAGTAGAAGAATCAGAAATCCGCAAACCGCTATAAAGATATCATCAATACCTGCAAAATAAGTTAAAAAGTGATTCGAAACAAATAGAAGTACAGATAACGAAAGAAAACAGAAGTCTTGAGTGTTTTCAGGTTCGCCTCGAAACCTTGCCGCGGCTAGTTCAGTCGCGACTTTTGTTTCCCGCTTCCGAGAAACCCTTGGTGCAGGTGACGACGCTTCTATATACAGGCTGTTGAGATTCTAGGCGACAGATTGTAAAAAATTTTAAAGAATATATGACGCAGTCAAAAACTTTAATAAAAAATTGTGATTTTTAGCTACTACACGTATGTACAATTTCCATAGTAGCAATGTAATAATAATTTATAACAATAATAGTACTTTCCATGTTATTTAAAACTGGAATTTACAAACCTGACGTGCTTCTACATCCATCATTCTCTTCATACAGACGCACCGGTTCGGAAGAAAGAGACTCCCCATCAGCCGGTACCTGACCTAACTATTCTTTGCTCTAAATATATTACAGAAATAAACAGATAACTGAGGACTTGCTATTGCAATTATAACATAGTACGAGTTTATTCGGATGCTATGTAATGAAATAATACATTTTAATTTTAAACTACTTAAATTTTAGATTTTCCCGTTCAATAATGTGCAATTTAGATTTAGACAATTAGACAATTTAGATTTTTTATTCATATTATATATTTGTTACGGTTTCTGATAATTTTTGGAAACTAAGGTAAGTAATCACATATAAAAATGAAACGATATTTTAAATTTAAACGAAATTGCCAAGTAAAGTTCGATTGAAATTATGTGAACAGCTTCATTTGCAGCGATTTACAGATACATATTAAAAAGAAGATTATATTATAAAGAAACCTTATAAAAATTTCATTACATTTGGTTTTTTTCCCCTTTCATACGTTTTAATAACTTTTTTAACGTATTTCGTGTAAATCTACAGACAAAGAGTTGACAAAATACATACATTATTGTTTTTACACGTTGCGTTTCGTTTTGAATAAATTCTTCCAAAAAAAGTAACATATACATTTTTTTTGCTTCTATTTTAGTTAACGTCAATCCAGAGCTAGACTTGTGACTTTTGAAAATTTTATCACACAATCAACCTGTGCACACGAATAAAAATAATTGGAGGGTACACAAAAAAGGCAAGTCTGGAACGCAATTAGTTCGTACAGTGAAATCGCATTATTGGAGTGTGTGAAAAAGGATCAACCTGTATATAAAAGGAAAAAATGTAACTCCGGATCGGTGACTCGGTTCTCTTTTCAGGAGAACTCTTTCGTTATTTTACTGAAAATATGGACACCTTTAAATATTTTTAAAGCTAGAATTGAAATTTTATAGCACCTTTCGACATAGTTATTTTATGCAACAAGAAATAAAACTAAATCAAACGTATATTTCACGTATAGAGTACAATAAACTTTTTCAGAAAAATTGCTTACTTTTTAATACTAAATATAACTAATTAATGATTGTTGCAACATTGTTTTCATGCACGTTCTGTTAGATCAAATTGCACTAAAGTTTAGGCTTTAAAAGCACATATAAGCTAAGGCACATAATGGGACATAATCGATAAAATCTGAAATTTGTGTAACAATATTAATGTTTGTGAAATTTGTGTAACAATATTAACAATGACCTCGCTGACCTATCAAATATCCCGTCCACATTTCGGTATAATTGTTTGCGGTCGTTTAGTGAATTTATTATAATAGCGACGTTAATTAATAGTACGGAAAACTTTTCCAGCATTTCCCTAAAAACTTTATTGGAACTATTTAGAAATTTTCAAAATAGAAATTACCAAATCAGCCCAGTCGCACTCCAGTGATGTCTACTAACGAATAGCATATACATACTTTAATTTTATATAGCTCTATTAATATTACCTATATATGTGAGTAAACATGACTACAAAGTTCCTATCAGATACATCTATTTCTGCTGCTATCTGACTTGATATCATCATTGACATTTATGTAATTTCAATTATATTCAGGACATAACGTTCGAAGTTTCACTTCGATGCTGGCTTATACCAAAATTTGATTGTCAAGTTACATTGAACCCAACTTTTAAGGGGCTTAAGTCGACTTCAAGTTTGGTCTAACTTCAGTATTGATTCTTACTTTGGACCTGGACTTTCAAACGTAATTAGGGTTGCCTAACTTCGAAACATTGTTTTGATTTTAATTATCAGATGTTACAAATATTTCTGGTCAAAACTTTTTGATCGTAGTAACGAATAGTACCTATATAGTTAAATTATAATAAATATTTATTTCAGCGTCCATAGCATAATAAAACATTATTTACACAATTCAATAATAAAATGTAAATAATAATTATAAAACCAATATAAAAGCTCAATTTTTAAAAGCTAACCCAGCAAGCTGCATATAATATTTTCCGCGGTAAATACGCTTTGAATTTTAAAAAGTACAGTTATTGTGGATATAAGCTCTATAAGCAATGTATAACCTTAGTACGGATGGCTCAAACATGAGGCATTCCAACTTAGATTCTTGAAATCTCGATGAGTTTCTTAATAATTACATTAGAAAATAATAAGAACAAGAAAAATACAATGTTTAGTGAAGACGCCGTTTAGTAGTCTACCAAAAGTTTAAATGGAATGAAGATAGAGATGTAAAATTTGCACTTCGTTAAGTGCAAATGAGAAGACATAGTCGCTACGTGCATTTAACATAAAAAAGTCGAAAACTGAAAAAAAATCACTTCGCACGTTTTTCTTTTAGCCCGTCGACATTATGCTTACAAATTAAGCCTCCAGCAAACTTTCCACACACTCTTAGAATATTAAAGTCCTAACGTCCGCCACTGACGTATTTAATATTCGGGTTATTCCTTAAATTGTCTCGTTGCAGAGATACATCGGAACTACCTATTGTCCCTCGGGGAGTTATAACTGGTTGTACACATAGCCTATTACCGCCCGACAACCGGAAAACCACTCTAAATTTACTGCGACAGAATTCAAATTCAAATGTAACCGTTTCAACTACCCGTATAAGATAGCCTCAATGAATTATCTGCCTTATTACAATTTAAATAAAGTCGTTTTTCCGTTGTGGTAACGTCGTGTTAGGACGTTTAATCAGCGAACTGGTATCGACATTGGATAAAGGGTCTGCCATTAATCGCTGGCGATAATATCGGTTTGGTAATCGCGAATTGCTTAACCATAGGTTAGCGTTCCTGCCACGGTGTCGATGGCCCTACAGAAAGTGATAAGGATAGAAAGCAATGGAGTTATTAAGCGACCAGTTTGCGTTAAATGGCGAAAAGCAAAAGAATTCTCAATTTTATACCCTACTTCAGTGTACTGGAGGTTAATTTAATATTGTATTTTACGTGCCTTACGTCGAAGCAAAAATTTAAGGAAATTCCAACTATTTTAGCAGAGTAGCAAAAGTTTTATGAATAATTTTTAATATGCCGAAACCATTTATTATAAGGGTTTCAGAATTTACGTTTCGATTACTATTAATTGATTTGAGTACCAATTTGACTGTTGATTACTAGTTAGTGACTGATAAACCTGAGGTCGTGGGTTCGATTCCCGCGCATTTATTTTTGTATTAAGCACGAGCGTTTGTTGTATGAAGCAAACTATTGAAGTATGTGTTTAGGTAAGGTAATCGTTTGCCTTTTTATCATAGTACAGAATTGTCTAGATTTAGATCAGATGCGTGCGAGTTATCAAAAGATATTATCGTTGTGATACAACTGCAAGTTGAACATAACGCATATATCAATGGAATGGTCAGCGCGACAGTACTAGAAAAGCTGACGCAGACACAATATTGTCCAGCTCAGAAATGTAAGGAAATGTAACCAAATCCTTAATGTAGGATGCAGTATCGATACTACATCACGCGTTCAAGATAAAGGACGTGGCTTCAGAAACATGATATCTAAAGCTAAGACTTTGTAGAAAGCTCCGTGATGGAAAGGAGAAAGCTGCGACTGAAACCTCGAATGAGCTTTATACGGGACGTGTTTCGTTTCGACGTGCAATTCTCAGGCGATTTTGATAACGACATTTTGTATTGTTTCATTATGAAGTTTTTGATTGTTTCAATATGGTTTATTTATAATATTTTATGATATTCTATTTACAATATTAAATACTCGTTTAACTGATGAAGGAAAACAGCGTGACAAACAGAGCCTTAGTTTTCCCCATAGTTATCTCTAAGTGCAAAGTGGGGTGACTGCCCTCGGCCAGCGGGGCAGACTGTGGCTTCATTCTTCTGATTTCAAAGAAGATTCTTGCCCCACAGCAGTACTATGGATGTGATAATGATATAATTGGTCACTAAACATATTGCAATACAAAGATAACAAAACTGCATACATTCAAATGCAGCTGTATTTTTAAATATGGCTATAAGAATATCTTGCAGTCGACACCGTTATAAATTATTCAAGCGCTGAATGTGTCAAGCTAATGCAGAGTCAGCCGTCCACGACGCTAAAACTTCCCGCCGACTACAGACTATGCGAAATTAGAAATAAATCAAAGCAATATTCGCTTCATATCACATCTGTTAAGGTGGGCTTTCAAGAATTGCTACTGGCGACTTCTCAGCCAGATTGTTCGGCCGCGACGTACTTGCGGATTGATGGAAACACAGATTGATTGTTACGTCGGTAGTTTACCGCAGGGTCAGGAATGACAAATATGTATTAGTAATAACGATTAATTGAATTGGCAGCAAAAGTAAATTATAGTTTAGAAGTATAGAAAAAGAATCCCATTATTTGGAAGTAACTATTGTCTTGACGCAATCATAGATTGCAAGGACTATGTAGTGTTTTTGAACTACGGGCATGGTTAACACTTGGATGGCACTTCTCTTTTTAAGCCGGATATAATCTTTATTTTTGTTTATTATTATAATATCACGCTATGTCCTTAACGGGGTCCGGAGACAGTACCGAGCGCCACATGTCTTCATCTTTTGTTTCTTTACATCCATCATAATACAGAAGAGATTGTCACAGCTTAATCACGCAACAACAAACATGACTTATCAGATCGATGGATCCACGAGCAGACCAGAAACTTGGCGCAAAGTTCGAGATGACGTATGTAGCTACGTAATTCGTCGAACGTCTGTGCGTCCGTCTTCATTTGAACTCCGTCAAACTGTTAATATATCTCAACATGGACTTTCCTAATAAACTATTCAGATAAAGGCTATTTATATACTGGCTGATGGCCGAGTTGAGTCTCCGAAATCGGCGCGTATGACAAGAGCGATGAATGTAGATGAAGCTGACGTTTGTAAGGATATTTGGTTCAAGTTGCTTTCTGTCTGCCACCTTAGAGATAAAATTTGTAAGGTTTCCTAAGAATATTTTCATTCACGTTTCCAGCGAGTGGTAGCTTAAATGATTTATTTCAAACCTTTAGGCTATCACTGCTTATATGCTTGTGAAAAAGTGTGCACGCTCAGTTGCTTTTCACTAATGTCGCGCTGTAATTTGTCAATGAGTCGATTCATATGTTAAGTGACGCGTTAGTCCGATGAACCCGATGAGGTCGGCGTCAAGTCTAGACGGATAATTACGGGCGAGGTGCGCTAATGATTTTTTTATGGCATCCCAGAATCATGTGAAAAGGTTCCTCGAGTGATAGATTTTGTACTCTTCAGATGGAATCTGTAGGAAAAAAAAATTCTTTTATTTTTCCTACCCCTTTATTATTCCATTGTTTGAGACGAGTCTTCTCTCACAGTGAGAAGGTTTTATACAGCGCTGGCCACGTGCAGTTTAGCAGGCTTCACATACTTCAGAGATATTTTATGTTTTATAACATACTCTAAGGTGTGCAAATTTCCTATTGCATCCATTGACAGAACAAACAAATGTTTGTCCTGGACGGGACTCGAACCCACTACCTCCGGTTTAGCAGTTAGTGTGTTTAGCCACTGGGTGTAATAAAAATATCTGCATAGGTATCAGCTATCCCGTTACCATAGAATACACTCAGCCTATTTAGAATTCAGATGGACGTGAGAGGGTGTCCCAAAAATATAAATTTGCGCTCAACCGCAAACACAGCACTCAGATAAATATAGCAGGTCTAGTTTACCCCGGTGCACTAAATCATGAAACAAACGAACGCTAATAAAGTCGCAGTCTGAATGCTAGTTAATTACGCGTAGGAGTGATTCTATGATCCAAACAATCCGCTGCTACCGCTGACAAGTGAACAAATCCGCCGCAATTACAGCGATAGCATCGGGCGCGGCGATGCAGCAATCTGAAGACAAATCAACATGTAGCACAAATAGATTTTATATCTTTGCGCGTGGTATAATCTATGAAAGAACGCTATTCATAAGACAATAATAAGCTTTTAATAAATTCCGACAACCTAAAGTTATTTTGTTTATCAATCTTTTTATTGTTTCACTGCTGGACATTGGTCATTGATGGGAAGGGTTTAGAGCGTAGCCTACACTGCCCATTGCAGATTGGCAGACTTCACACACACACACACACAGAGAAACATAATAGTCCATAAATTACTTATAAAGTATACTAGCTTTAAATTTAGTTTCTTGTGTGCAATGACAGATGGCGTTGTATTTTAAAATCATATATTGTGTTGGTTATCATTTCTTAACAATCTACAATAATTAGGTACCTATAAAATATTTTTTTGAGTTTGTTTTAAATATTGCATTAATTTATTGTATATTTGTGCTAAGAAATTGTTCCCGCCGTCGCCTGTAACTTAACATCGCGCCCGCTATTCGCAATAAATATTTATAGGCCGATTCAGATGGAGGGATTAAGGGCATCTACAGATTCGACCGATTTTATCTGCAAATCCCTATTTTTGTCGGGCTAATAGAATTTTTAAAAAGCAGTTGTATCGCTCTTACGCGGAATCACTTCGCTGTATCTTGATGCGTTTAATTTATTTTGAAGTTCAAGTTATCTTTGCGTAAGTGTTAGCGGGAAAAAAATACACTCGATAATGTAAGACAGTAGCTCGTCTTTATTTACAGATGATTTTTTTCATAAAAGAAGCAACACTCAGGGGTCACCTGTCAAGATCATAGCTGAGCATTGACGCCGACAACAAATCTTTCATATATTTAAAAGGAGGATAACTTTTTTGAAGACTTGATTGGAAATATAATTTTTTAATTATGTATGCCTTCTTCAGAACGGTAAACATTGATACTGCTGCTTAACGGCCGATCTATCGTCATTTGCAGCAGACCTTTCCCTCCTTATTATCTTCGTTAGTCGTCTAAATGAAAAGACAAATAAACCCATATAAAAAACAAGTACCCAGCATATTTCCTGTGGGTAGTACAGATAAGTATATCTACTAATGTTATTAACATTTTTCTCTCGATTTTTTATAACAAACACCTGAAAATACATAACGTAAAGATGCCACATGCGGCCACCAAATAAAAGCAATATGTCCTTCACTACATAAGTACGATAACGTGTATATTAAATGTGTGTTTTAACATCTGAATCGTTAATAAGTTTCTTGTCTAACGATACAAAATAATAACCGGGGATAATTTCACATACGGCTATCTGATTCTGAATTAGGCAATTGAATGCCCGTGTTATGGTAACTGGACAGCTGATGACATACATATGTACATACAATGTAACACTTATATAAATATTTTTATTACACCGAGACAGAACAAAAAAAAGGGGACATCGCACAAATGTTTTTCCTGGGTGGGAATCGAATCCACGACCGCCGGTTTTACAATCCGGGTCTCTAATCACTCAATCACGAGGCCTGTCAATTGGTATTTATGTATATATTTTTCACTCTTCTATTGTTCCACTGTTGATCTCTCCTCCTTGTTATTGAGAAGGTATTAACATTTAATACAAGACTTTTCCTCATATGTGTATTAAAACAATGCCAATAGATTTAATCAATTATAAAAATATTCGCTATTTCAGATCAACTATCTCCGTTACTTTATTAAACTTTGTAGCTTATCGTTTACCGCTTTTAATGCGATAAGTATATAAGAAGTAAAAGAACGGTAGCCATAAACTTGTATTATTACTACATAATATCTGTTATTATATTCCTATCCGGTTATAACCGGTTTTTTCTTGTTGTCCACAATTTGCAACCGGTATCCGATGTTTTCAAAATGACAGCTAATATTTACACAAGTGGTGATAATTAACTTTTCTTTTATAGAACGTGTATGCGGTTCGCCCGATCGTGAAACAACTGTTATGAAAACAATTTCTGTTGCGGTTTAAAGGCTTTGCTTGTTGCCACGTGGATACTGGATGCGACCATCTCAGTTCTCAAGAGTAGCATCCTCTGCTAGGCCGGATACTAACGAATACTAACCGTGCTAACATAATATTTGGACTAATATTTGTAACGGTGCTATTCCTGCAGTCTATTAACAAATACTAACCAACCATTTGTCATTAACGCTTGTTACTAACTATATTCACACTAACAATTCCCATTTTTAGACCTGTTAGTGTAGCAAAGCCTTTTTAAAGTGAGAATCCACATCCAGAAGTAGAATAATGCTAGCGATTGAATTGAATTGTTTTAGGACAAGTGACTATATTTTAGAGGTCCCAGATTTGTATATATTCATTACCCGCGGACAGAGTCGCGGGTAAAATCTAGTACATAATAATTATGGTAACCGGACAGTTGACAAACTACTAATAATATATACATACTATATAACACTTATATAGAATTTTACCATACCCAAACACAACAAACAAATGTGCTCATCATACAAACGTTTGTGCTAGGTGGGAATCGAACCCACGATATCGGGTTTAGCAGTCACGTCTCTAGCCACCAGAACTATAGGCCAGCTGGTTATGCATGTGTAATAAATGTAAATAATGC
>DWEM01002786.1:0-11556 GCA_018245935.1 Agara belti belti | reverse complement strand
CACACACACACACACACACACACACACACACACACACACACACACAAATCTTTCCTCTTTATAATATTAGCATAGATATACATGTGTAACTAGCACAGGAGAGGCATATAGCAACAAAAATATATGGTGTAATATTTATATCAACATAATAATTTATTTTCATAATATTAATTATCAAGAAACCATTGTAAAAATTATAATCAGTTCACTGCACACAGTTCAGCTGTCTGAAATGTCGGTACAGTATTTAACCAACTCAGTTCATTTCACAAATGTCGTAACCGAAGTTAACCGAACACGGCCCATACAGTTCTTGGAACCGAAAATATACTCGTGCGTTATATTTCCAATACTGCTATAAACACAGCGATTAACACCTGAACACACAGAATGATGTGTTTCACGGGTATTTTCTGAATACCGCAAGAGGTTTTCGGCAAACGTTATTTTCCTTTGAATTTGTCCCAAAAGCTGTATAGAACAAAAGACATGTATGTACATATGACTGTATGTATTTCAAAATAACAATGTTAATATGGTGTCAATATGTAGATATACTCGTATTTTGCTTAATTTTTTTTTATTTTAAACTATTACTGTTTTCGTTATTACCAAAGAAACTCAACATCGGCCGAAATGAAAATCATTTAAGTGGCATTTGATATACAGCTCCATCTATAATTCAGTTTGATACAACTCTGTTGCTAAAATCGATATAATTTCAAAGATGTCACAATAAAACATATTGAAGATTGTATCGTTTTATCTAAAAGAGGCGTCGAGTTATCGTATTGAATGTAGGTTAAGCCGCAACTGAAATCTGATTTAATCCGAGTACAAATCAATAGAATAAAATGGTTTTTACTGACGATTACATCGATCGCTATTTGGTTCACGTTAAGCAACATATTACAAGGCGATTCGGATTCAATGTCAAATAAGCAAATGTAGGTGCAATTTGACTAGATCGTGTCAGATCTGTATTACCTTGTAGTAGTAGTGCCGAAGTTAGGTATTACAATCATCGGACAACAATGGCTCGGACCGAGTAATTCTGGACCCAACTAACAATGGCTGGAAATAATGTCGCAAAAACCGGATTCCTAGAACCGCAGACTTTTGTGATATCGAGTTTTTGCAAGTCTCCAGTGTCCCGAACATTTGTCTGCTACCGGATCTTGATGCTCACAAAAAGCGAACATCGAAATTCACGCCCCAGTAATTCAATATTTTATCCATCCATTCATCATCGTAATATATATCGCGCGGGAAATTGATATAACATTCGATCGGCGACACAAAGTGTTTAAATGATTTTTCCTCTTGCGCGATGCGATGTTTTACAATTTATTATCATTTATAACGTAACATCACGCCTGTATTCCCCGAAGGGGTAGGCAGAGGAGTGCAGTACACCCCCACATTTCACCAGTTACGTTTAAGTCCCACAATGGAATAGGTGGTGAGAAATTTGTATTTGAAATAGACAAATTATACAAATAAATCAAACAGGTTCTTATTTATTTTAATATGAGACATGAAATGAAAGCTTTCAAAGGAGCGGCAAAGGATCTAACTAAATGAAATGGGTGGCATTGAAGTGATTTTAGAGGCGGTAGGAACATACAACACATTGATTTTGGGAGGGCGCTAGAAAATGATTAATTACCATGTATAAGACGATGTCGGGGATAAAGCGAAATGGCGGAAAAGAGTTGGGAGAGCTGACCCTACCACAGTAAAATGGAAAAAGCATGTATTCAAATTACACAGCCGACAAATAATGACAGTAAACATGCATTTATCTGTCAATAAATGTCACATTTTCCTCACTTCTCAGACGAATGAGAATAAATATTCTATTTAACGAATTCTCTCACGAAATATTCGACCATTCGAACGCAGACACCAACTGAAAAGATTAAATATATTCTTTTTGTGTTCAACTTTCCTTACAATAAATAAACGATAATGTGTTTTTGGAATTCATCGTCTTTAGATAAAATATTTTAAGATGCATCCACGTTTAATAATCATAATGTAGCTGAAACTCGGCTTTGAAAAGCAATAACGTACACCAAATACGAACATTTAATGAGAGCAGTTATTTATTTAAAGAGGTTTGTGTGCGGCGTATATAACTCTTTCATTAGTGTGAGTCAATATCAAAATTTTATTTAAAGAAATATTTTCATAGAAGATTATTCTATATAGGTTACGATAAAATTAACGTTAATTACTAATTACCGTTAAATTATTAACTATCATAACAAATGTACATATACATATGTGCCCCAATAATATTCATATTAATGTAACGACTTAATCAGAGAAATGACAAGTGTCAAAGTACGTTTTAGCACTTTATTACCCAACATAGAAAAGTCTATGTATGAGATCGAACGTGAGTACATATTTAAAAAACTAGCGGCGAACAGTTCACGCTCACCAGTTAGCGTGATCCTTTTTCAACACGAAAATGCGTTCAAAAGTGAAATAAAGAATCTTCACCGAACAAAAATAACATAAATCTGAATATCCCACTTATCTGAAGAACGAACATGGCACATACTTGGATTCTTACACGAATCGCCGATAGCACTCTCGATGGCACGCTGTGGAATTTTAAAAGACATTAAAACGCACACCTCTAGTCGCAATATTATTAAAACATAAATTCTCACTTAACCTTCTGCTATCTATAAATGCATTGTTAGAGCTTATCAATTGAGATAGCGCGGCGCCAATTAAAAATTTGTACCAGCAATAAATATAAGAGTTGAGAATGAACTAAAACGTTCGTCGTGTTAAATTGATGAGCTCTTTAAGTCCTTCTACGTGTTCTATACACGTTGATTGCATATAAAAATATCGTTGGCAAGAATGCCTCGCACAATAGCCCAGACCGGCATTGCTTTGGACTGCATTCATTAGCGTTAAAGAAACAATTTGAATTTTTATCAGTTTCACGTTTACAAGGTAACATTTAACAAATTATATTGTGATTATGAAGATAATATTGTATCGGCTATTGTAAGTTTTCATTTAAGGGTTGAAATAATTATATTTAAAAAAACGATCAATAACTACGCATTTTTATATCGGTTCAACAGAGTTGTCAACAATGAAATGGATTTTGAAATTAACCGAATCAACAATGATGAAGTAAATCTGAAATTAACCGGATTATCTACTATAAAGTTGATTTGAAATTGAAGTGAATTGGAAGTGAATTTGAAATTGAAGTGAATTGGAAGTGAATTTTTTTTTAAATTTGAATTTAGTAGTTTTTTCGAAGTTCATTTCTCTATCCATCTTATACAAACCTTCGTTGAAGCTAATTGAGTAAACAGAAATTTTACTTTAACATTAAAAACTACATTTAATTCATTTGAATAGGGCTGAATAATTTGAAGAGTAGCCCTTTATGACAAATAGTCACCAATAACTAGCAGCACCAAAGTGGTCATACCGTTCCCTGAATATTTGACCATGACTGACATCCACACCCTTTAAACCAAAACATAGATCGTTGCAAGAACAATTACTTTACCGTAGAAAATGTAGCGCTAATACATCCCCGGACGAACCGTATACATGTTCTACCACCAAAGTTAGAATTAAGTTAGAATTTTTCTGAAGTTAGAATTTTAAAATTTATATTGTTACTATGTATATTTTCCCCAATAGCTCTTTTTTAAGTATACCATACGAAAGCGCTCTTGATATACTTCGCAAAAATATTCAGGTGTATAAACAGTAAGTCAAGTTTTATGTTAAAACGCATCTCAAACGTCACTGTACTTGTATTGGGGTCTTCTCGAAATTCTCGAAATTGAGAGGTGGGTGGCAATGCGAGTACCTACGCGGTTTCAGACGTGGCCCATTTACAAAATAAGGAAGCGCTTCAGAGTCAACGAGCTGGGCAGTTAGGGCTGTCAAATATATTAACTTATTTGTCATATCGCAAAAGTAATACAATAATATTACGAAAACCCTATTATTTAAGTAAAAATTTAAGCTTTACTTTTACCTACCCTTGAATGTAAGGTATATACATGAAACGAATGTGTTTATACGTTTCAATAATAGAGAAAGGCGTGTAGGAATTTCATAGCACACGTTGCTGGTTAAAACTACATTTGAAATTGAAAAAACCAAGACTGAATTAAACTAATAATAACAACTTGAGTAAAAGAACTATGAAATTTTTTTTTTGGGATACGACACTGGAACCGCCCGATACCAAGGCAACCCTATACAGGTCACACGGACCTGTCTTTGTTCGAATTACTATACTGAACGTAATTGAATACCAACGATTACCCTTAAATCGCTCTTTCGACAGTTTACGGACTGCTGATGGCTGACATTAAACAGTACATAACGAATTCCGTGACATTTTTATTAATGGCATGTTACGTTTCAAATATCGAAACGGCTGAATCAACTTTGATCAAATTTAGTACATACATATAGCTTGTATATTCTCTATCAATCCGTGCTGGACCATAGCGGTGGAGAAAGCATATTTCTTTTTATTCATAAATTAAATTAACTCTTCCTGCTTCTCTAATAACAAAGTCCCTAAGTTATGAAGCTGTAAATCCAAGGATATGATGACATTTTGAAAAAACAATTCCATGTTACTTCGTTATACTGCCGTCGATAACATTTTTGCTGTAAAATGTTTTATAGTATGGCTATTCATTTATTGTTTATCTCCCTGCTCTGATATTATAACTGATTTACATACCGCAAAGATTATAAAGAGCACTGTAGGGTACCGATTTAAAAGCCTCATTAGAATGTATCTTTATACCATGACTTGTGGTTAATCGGTTATGAAAAATTGATAAGGGGTCAATGACTTTATCGTACTTATTTCTTTGAGCCATTAAATGAAAATGAGACGGATTCAAACGCAAAGATTTGAAATTCAAGAAACGTTCTAACAAGATTAGTCAGCCAAGTTGAATTCAGCCAAAAACTTCCCACAAGCAATAATACATAAGGCTTTATTCACATTTTATTTCGCAACCCCATTTTGAAATACATGATGATTTTTTAATCTTATTACTGTAATTTAAGATGTCATTTAAATCGCTGCAAGCCCACGACTTGACCTTTTGAAAGAATTTAACTGAAATCATTCCGATTTTTTGTTGTCTTTATAAAAGCTAATCGGCGTTCTTAAGACTCTATTTAGATTGAGAAGCGATGCGAAATAAACTCAATAACAAATCACTTCCAGTACGAAAATAAATAAATCCAATGACAGCAAGCCAAAGAAAACCAGAGAAAACTGCGTAATATAAAAGATTAATTTTTTAAAGAAACGTAATTTAAAAAAATATTTTATACATTTATAAATCATGACAAAATATAAATGACATTATTCCGATAACTGCTACCAGAAAAATATTAATAATACGCGAAATATGTACCTGTTTTAAGAGATCACAATTTGAAATCTATATTGTCGCGGTGACTCATTTCATGTCCAATGATATTAGATACGACAAAACTATTTATTATCCACGTACCAACTGTTGTAGTAATCCAAACAAAATTGTGTTTCAATTAATCACGTTAAGAAACAAATTTTTCTTCTTAGCTTCTTGTATTTCATTTTATATAAATATATTTTTGAAATCCTTTTTTTATCACGTATAAATTATTGATTGAGCATGACATTTTCATAGAGCGTTGGCTGATTAAAAGTCATTAAACCTTCATCCACCGTTTATGATCATAAACTTGAAATATACAATAGATCTATTATTATACATCAGACAATTAATACGTAATAAGATAAGTAATACGGAGGAAAATATCACTCACTATATCGACGAAGGAAACATTATGAGGGAACTTTCAACTTCGCTATAAAGTTGACATAAGAATCGACCCTTGATTAAAAAATATAAACAGGATATCAGGACACAGAGGAGTAAATGAAGGCTCTGAACACTCAATACCTAAAAGATGCAGTAGTTTTTACACTCGTGCGTACCAGACCTAAGACATGTATAAATGCATTCCCAATGCATTTCAACTGTCAACAAAATTTTTCCTGGACGTCGTGAACATCGAAAACATGCGAAAGATACCGATTAGAAAGGATTAATGTGTAGCATTTGCATTGACATTTTATATCTTTTTTTTTCAAATTTTTGAATAGGGAATTTGAATTTTCTCTCTGTGAACAAAGGTAATTTTTATATTTTAAACATGTTTCACTTTTGTATACAATTTATTACTACTACAGCCTTCCGTTTGACTATAATCCGAATAGTGCTGTCTAGGATACAACAAGGGGGTGTACTACACTCCTCTACCTACCCCTTCGGGGAATACAGGCGTGATGTTACGTAGGATACAACAAGTTTACCTAGAAAGTGCATATTACTTATCTTCAACAATTCCAAGATGCACGCATCGGAGAAAAAATACACACCGGCAGGCAATTCCACCCTTTGGCTGTCGCAAGCGAGTTGGCCATTGCCCAATTTTTAGTACTCTACATAGCTATGGCTCAAACTCTACATGTTCTACTACGGAATAAACTCTACCAAGACTGCCGTATGCTTGGAGCCACGTTACTTTACCGTGGATTGGTGGACGCCTATGCTATTATAAGCGCTAGGTTATCTATGCAAAGTCGGTCAAACGGAACTCTTACGGACGACGGGTGAACAACAATATGCTTTTAGCTATTAATAAGTAGTTATTGATATACAATGATAAATGAACAAGCGAAAGGCTCTTTTTAAAGTTGGTCAGACGAAAGTGTGACATGAAAGCCTTAAAATCATGTTAATTCGGATCCGGGAAAATACTTGTCGCGCGGCTACCCCAGCACACAAAAAACAACTTTTATTATAATATGAGTTGTTAGCACTAATTCAATAAAAATATTGATATAATTATCATCCCTATAGATAAATATATTGATTATTACAAACAATTATCTTAATTTAACGCTTTCTTACCCATTAGTCTCACGTCTCAACATAACATGTCAGATAATGCCATTAAATATGTAATCACATTTAAAAAGTTTAAAGTAATTAGCTTTCGGAAATAACCTTGAACTATACTGAGACCAGACAGCACCAACACACTGAACCGATTCAAATCACTCGAATGGTTATATATAATTGGTTAGATTCCATTTCCTTATTGGTAAATAACAAATGTATAAATAATAAGATTGTTATCATGTTCTATGCATCTATTGAAGGTTTTATAAAGCATGTCGTGTTTATATCTGCCCAAAGCGAGATTAATCGAATTTATAGGGCGTTAGCGTGTGACAGTGAACGCACGCGTTTTATGCAATTTCAAAATTACATTGGTTTCAATTGATTTCGTTATAATAATAATAGTAATAATCGGGACAATTCCACACACAGCTATCATATTCCAAATTAATCAAAACCACAAACAAACGCACTCACAGACAAATAAGGACAATAAGATTAATAATACAAAATATAAGTACTTGAATAGAATTTTCATAGTACACCAATGTTTTTTATACTCACAAATGAATTATAATTGTATATTTTCCGTAACTGTTCTTATGGCTATTATGCATTCGGATCGACAATTTCAACACCTCACCCCCTGATCGAGTGTCTATCAGATGAACACAACTAATGGGCTCCAAGCGAAACATAATTAAGTTATTAGATCTATGTGTTTTCTAATTAAGCAGATGACGTCAGCTTACACTTATCTCCACGAAGTCGATCGATTAGCCGGTCGGTACATCAACCTTCTGTCTTATTTTTTACACGACGAAAAAACATATTGCTATGAATCTGTACCGCTTAGTTATCTTCACTAGAATATACCCGTTGACCTGCTCGATAGCTTCGTCGTATGTTGTTCCGTTGTACGGCCATGTCAGCTGATGATAAGAGGTCAATGACCTCTATTTAAAACAAAGTTGTATTTAATGTCCAGAGGTATCGCGAATATCCGCATCCGCATATGCAGATCTCTTCTTTGTGCCTCCGTTTTTTTTACAATAATTAATGAAATGCTTAATGCAAAAGTAAGAACTTTAATGTTTGATATTTATTTTAAGATTTTTACATACAAACACACGGTATGATTAGTTTTATATTGCACAAAGGCTAGATGCGGACGAAGATTATCTTATTAACAGTTACGTATTGACAGGTATTGATTTGTGTTCCATGTTTAACAGGCTGATTATGGCGGTTTATTTTGGATACGATATTGTTTAAACTTCGTTGTTAAAGTACTTGGAAACAGCTTGAACAAAGTGATTGAAAATATATTTATAAAACCTTATTAAAATCTGTGGAAGAAGTTACTTTTCTATGAATATATTTTTTCTATATTACTTTTCTTAAATATTTGCAATTTTTTTTTATTCCAATGACTTGAATACTACATTTTATTAAGGAAAAAATATTGCTTTAATTATTTTTCGCAATTTCATAACACGTAATGACAAAATAAAATTTCGACGTAAGGTAATTATTTTTAAATCAGTGCAAGTTTTATTTTAAGAATTATGTGATCACTAATCAAAATAAAATATTTTATAAGATACAGCTACATTATAAATAATCCATTCAAAACAATAAAAAATGTAAAGAACAAAACATTGAAAAATTTGAGACAAAAATTGTAGAGAGTAGTTATATATAAACTAGCGCCATCTATCAAAAAAGAGGCGAACTTTAAACATCCATCATACCGATAAGTAAAAGTGAACGAATGTTCTGCGTTATACCAATGTAGTACCTTCCACAACCGTCAGATGTTGGTGGCGCTTATGCCGCAGACAACATTGCTTTGGATTTTGCAAGCACATACATACATTATTGAAAAAAAAGGTTACAATTAAAATTTAAAATATATGTTGCATTGTCAAACTCTAATGAATTTTGTAACGTGTTGTCAAAAAGTAGTAATCTAAAACCTTTTTTGATAATTTCCTCATCGCAATAAGTTCTAAATCGCTTAATACAGATTTATGCATTTTAAATACATTAGAATACCATAACATAAGATGAAAAGATTGGTATTCAAATGAAATAAATTATTTCATTTACTTTATAAGTTTAGAACAAAATTATAGTAAATAGAAGAAATCTCACCTTCTCTCCCGTCGTTTCCTTTTCGACGTGCTGGTCCCCTTGATGGTTCTGTACAAGGTCATCATCTTGACGAACTGTTCACAAAACACTGCACCACAAAATTATATTCACGAAAATTATGTAAATTTTCAGATAGTTTATATCAACTATGCACGTGTTGAATATTATATTTTGTAACAATGAACATTGTTATTTAATAATCACTTTCGCGATATCACTTTTGACACACGATGTAATCTGAAAAGTAAAAGAAATGTGTATTACTAACACGACTAAAGAATCAAAAGTCATTAATAATAACAAGGCAATAGATTTTTTTTAACAATATTCACTTAATATTTCTAAAAGGAAAACATTGATTTTACATTAAATACGTAAACCGTAGTATATTTATTACTTGTTATAATTTACCCAAATTGCACGTATATAGATAAAATAATAATAATCGCACGACTTATAACAAACTCATTGAAGTATTCAGAAATTTTAATCTGAATATTACTGAATTGTAGAGTTGGGTAGAGTTCTTACTTTGTCTTAGGACTGTATAAAATTGTTACGCGCCTTCCTCCAGTCAGCGGCCGCTGGTCGAACAAGCCCTACCACTATAACAATTGGGACACTGTTCTATATAATATATAACTAAAATCTACATAAATTTACTGGGCCCGGAATTCCTTATCTAGTTGAACAATGTTAGCAATTTACAATCTTGATTTCAATTTAACCGTTTTTAAACTAAATTTATAAAAGGTTAAGTTTTCAAGATTGCATTTCAAGTAAGTAAAGCTCGGTGCCGACTTCAGTATTGATGTAAAAAAATGTTTATTCAAATTTGTAAATATTTATGTTTCATATAACCCTTCAAATCAATACAAAAATTGTTGAGTGTGTGCACATTGTTATCATAATTGAAACTTTAAAACAAAGCTCTACCTTGAATTAATAAGAGCTTATTGCATATTATTAAATGTTACAATTGCATGTTTAACATTGCATATCTTTGCATGCATGTTAATCTGTAATTTCACACATACTCTGGGCGGCAGGAGGCAGTAGGCAGTCACCCAACCGGTATACTGTCCCACTAACTGAACCAATATTATTCTATTAGCATACCATTATACATAAACACACAATTCCAATGACCTCGGGGGAAATTTGACTTTTCTACTTTCCATTTCAACGGAATGTGTCGGTGTTTATGAACTAAATAAAAATAAAACACTACTACACAATACGGGACTGTTAATGTATCGGAAAATTATTTTGCAATCGGCAAGTTATTTAAAAGAAAATCTGATAGATGAAATAGATAATGAACAAAGTTTGAACCGCGTGAATGAACATAAGCTTACGTAACATTCCAAATGAACCCCTAAAATAATGATTTAAGGAATGTAATCTGAATAATGATTCATGTGGGAATTATTTAAGGGTCTTTGCGAGCGATATCGAGGATAAAACTAATAATTTATACACCACAATGCGAATGAATCACGAATTAACGCAAGCAGTCTTTTCTATATGATAACAGAACAGTTACTTTGATTCAATCAACTAATGTTAGCTGTGATTCAATAACTTGATAGTCATTGGGACATCGGAATTGGACTGCACGTCCATTAGAAGTCGCTTTTCACTTATAAAATATTCATGATCGTAACCGCTGGAGACGAGACGATAATTAGTTCAGTCGCGACTTTGATTTAAATAAATACGCAGCGCCGTGAGTCCGCCGTTAATGAGATGTTATGACAATTGCTTACTTTACAGGAAAATGTACATACATTATATGTAATATTATACCGGTAAAAATAATTTCCCGAGCCCGTAGTTAGGCTTCAGTCTCTCCGTGGATCTGAATTTCAAATCTTAACACGCATATCTAACTCCACGTATCGTAGTAGTATAAATAGGAATTTTAAGGACTTGCTTGCTGTCCTACATCGTACATATAATAGCAGTAATTATTGAAGTTTTATGTATTATTGTTGTGTCACTGTTGTCGATATTTCGTAACAGATGGCAGCACTTGACGGAGAAAAATATGCGAGTACAGAAATATCGTAAAGTATAATTAAGTCGGTGTTATCGATATATTATTACAGGTAGCTGAACTTTAAAAATACAAATATGCAGTATAAAAGTACAAAATGTTGGGGACTGCACTACACAAGACATAAATAGAACTACCAGAATCAGCATAAGCGTATGCATGAAGGCAATAAGGACTGTAGATAAAGCACGTTTGTGATGACAGAGATATTTGGCACTCGGTGCTTTCTGCCTACACCTTAAAGCACCTGGCACCTGGAGTGATGGTATCTATATAATAATACGTGAAGCAAAAACTTAGGATCCCTTTTTACGAAAATCGCGCGGACGGAGGAGTATGAAATTTGGCACATTT
>DWEM01002785.1:0-11557 GCA_018245935.1 Agara belti belti | reverse complement strand
GCGTGCGTGCGTGCGTGCGTGCGTGCGTGCGTGCGTGCGTGCGTGCGTGCGTGCGTGTGCGTGTGCGTGTGCGTGTGTGCGTGTCGCGGGCACCTGTTGACGACGCCGTCGGGCAGGTCCATCATGCGCACGATGTCGGCCTGGTCGGACGAGTCCAGCGGCGCCACGGAGATGTCGCGCACGGCGCGGAACTTGCCGCAGTTGTTCAGGTGCTCGTTCTCCAGCCGGAAGAAGTTCCAGATGAAGCGTCTGCGACAGGAAAACCGCCGTTCGAGCGGCTACAATGTCTCGACTATCGAACGACGACCCGACGACTGGCCTCGCGGTCGAGCGGTCGGAGACCCTGACCGCAAAACCGCAGGTCGTGGGTTCGATTCCCACCCGGGACGAACGTTTGTGTGCGATGAGCGCATTTGTCTGTTCCGTGTCTGGGTGTAATAAAAATATCTATATGTGTAATATATCGTATGTATATATGTATGTTTATCAGCTGTCCGGTTACCATAACGCGGGCATTCGATTGCCTACTTTGGAATTGGATAGCCGCGTGTGGAAAATTTTCTCCAGATATTATTATTATTATTATTATATGCGACTCTTCAAGGTGTCGATATTGTGATGGTACGCTACTACCTGAAGACTTCCAGCGGCGCCAGCAGCGAGGTCATGGTTTCCCCGCTGGCGATTTTGTTCTCCGTCAGCACGAACGACACCGTCCATATGAAACGCAGCACGAAGTCCTCGACGATCGCGAAGTAATAGAACTGGAGAGATTTTTACAACATTAACTGTTCTGACTGCCTCGTTGGTCGAGCGGTTGCTAGCGCGACTGCCGATCGGGAGGTCCCGGGTTCGAATCCCGGGGTGGGTACTGCTGGATTTTTCTAATTTAGAATTTCTAGTAGTTACTCAGAGTCTGGATGTGTGCCCGGTGCGTGGCAATAGGCTCACCGCCTATTCCATTGTGGGACT
The DNA here is from genome assembly GCA_018245935.1 of Agara belti belti. Taxonomy (NCBI): domain Eukaryota; kingdom Metazoa; phylum Arthropoda; class Insecta; order Lepidoptera; family Hesperiidae; genus Agara; species Agara belti. The sequence continues at coordinate 10,585 of DWEM01002785.1, read as the reverse complement.
TAAACGTAACTGGTGAAATGTCGGGGTGTACTACACTCTTCTGCCTACCCCTTCGGGGAATACAGGCGTGATGTTACGTTAATATTGGGAATGCTAGTGACCGATCGTAATGAAATTTGGTATGGGGACAGTTTGAAACGTGGGAATTATTATTTGTGCTTCAGGTCAGTAAGGATATTTGTGAGATATTTGAATCTGTGTTTTCTACCTGCCCCTGAAGTGATCTGGGATAATATATAAATAATAGTAAAAAAAACATTAGTGGCCTCTCCCCGGCCCACTCAGCTCACGCATGCGACAATTTGATCGCAAACTGCCTGGTTTTTTATGTATGAACAGGCCTATCAAAAATCATAACCGCTATCGATAATACCTCATTTAAAGTGACGAGATTATGGTCTAATAGGAAGAAGCCTTAGTCTGTATTATTGTTTCAAAATCCTATACAGCCTGTTACCTAATTATATTATGGCCTTATCATCCCCAGAGCTAGTCCCGGCGGACGTGAAGAACGAGTTACACCGCATATACCTGTCCGGGGGAGAGCTCCTGAGGGAGCTTTGGAGATGCTTCCCGCAGCCCGGCGCCAACACGGACGCCGAGGACACCGCCAGCAGGGCGGAGAAGTTCTACGAGGCGCTGCTTAGGTTTAGAAACGTGAAGCTGCGGCCCTTCGAAGTGAGTTGCAGTATTTTTTTTCGCAATATGTAATTCAACCTCTGGAAGGGCAAAATAGAGGTTCAAAATAGGGTGGCGGTAGAACCTGTATACGGTTCGCCCGGGGAAGTACCATCGCCACACCCATTTTTGGCGTGAAGCAATTGTTTTTGCAATTTGTGTTTCGGTTTTTAAGAGTGGGGATGCCGGTCCACACGTATACCAGAGGCGACTATCTCAGTCTTCGAGAATAGTGACGCGTCTGTGACAGACCTTTGATGGGGCGGATACTAACGAATACTAACTGCACTTACACTAACCGGACTAATTTTGTTAATAGTCCCATCCCTAGAGCCCTATCAGAGGTCGGTTGCAGATGTCCACGGCCGGGAGCGGTCACTCGTGACTGCTGCCAGCTCGTTCGCTACTCTCCAGACATAAAAAAGAAAAGGTTGAGATTGGAGGGAAATTTGTTGGTTTGATACTTAGTCGGTCGACGCGGCCACAAGCCGGTATGAAATGTCGCAGCTGATCCTCTTGTTTGCAGGATAAGATGCTTCGGGAGCTCACACCGCTAGCGACCACCCTCACGAGGCACATGAACCAGATGATAGACACCGCGTGCGCGAAGTACGCTGTATGGCAGCAGCGGCAGGCCAAGCTGCGGTAGCGTCGGCGAATCTTATTGTTTCAACAATAAGACACATTATCCAACGGCGCATCGAGAGCGTTGTAGCCGCGGTACCTCGCTCCCAAATTAATAATACCAAACTCGACGGCCGACGCCGCGTGTTCATAGGTGTTCCTTATTCTCTAGCCGATAAGAGCTATTATCAAATATACTGTTTAAAGTTGCGTATATCCATACCGGTCTGTCGAGGCGTACGACTTATGGTATACGGCGTGTTCAATGTACATTAGTGAATCTTATTGTAAGGGCGATAAGAGTTATTTTGTCTAGTAACAGACTTCTACAGTTATACTCACGACTAAGTCACTGTCAGCCTGTACAATTTAGTCCGGTCTAAAAGGATTTGTGTTAGGTATTCGTTAATGAATCTTACCCACAGTGCAATGGAGTTATTTTGCACTGAAGCCAAATCCGATCGCCTTATTACGTGAGCAATAAGGGTCATTGTTGATTGACTCGTTGTTAGACTTGTATGAAAATATTTCTAAATGAACCGCGTGTTATCTATTCGTTAATTGATCTTGTTCAATGTAATATAAGTCTCATAATAATCCGATCGCCTCATTATCTAAGCAATAAGGGTCATTGTTGATTGACTCGTTGTTAGTCTGGTGTAAAAAGATTTGTGAATTAAAAAGCACAGCTCACTCTATACGCTAATATATTTATTCATAGTGCAAAAAGAACTATTCAGCACTATAACTATTATCATGTGAGCAATAAGGGTCATTGTTGATTGACTCATTTTTTTGTGACAATCACTACTTTGATTAAGTAGGCCCTTGCATTTTCGATCGTTATTAGTATTTGGGCAATCGGTTTAATTGATGCCAAATTTCTCTGCGTTTTGTAACAACTTGTTATTTTGGAAATATATTGTTTGGAGAAACACGTGGATTCAAAAAGGATAGGACCGTGAGAGTGAGATGATTTTTGGATGGGATTGTCCATTTGTGTGCGTTTAAGGGCTAATGTTATTATAACATGATTTATGTTATGTTATATGTAATCTAAAAATAAAAAATTCAAAAGTGCCGCTAACCCGTTTAATGTGTTTAGTGGTAATAGCGAAAACTACTGGCCAAATTATTATAAACTGTCACTACAGTTTATATCCGCGATTTCTGACATGCTTTGTTGCTACCCTACAGGAGGGGGTTGAAAAATCGAGTCTTAGCCTGTTGATCCTAATATAAAGTACAATAATCAAATACAGCCACGTAAAGCCTCCGGTAAAAATCAGAAAAAGATTGTCTATGATCACTTTTCCTGTCATAAAATTACCATAGACAATGGTGGATTGTTTTTATTAATGTTACCTATTTTGTTTTTATATTATCTGTGAAACTTAAGGAAATGATATAGGACCAAATTAGCTAATATAATTCATTAATGTAGACGATTTTAGATTATTTTTCAAATTTAATTTACGTCTAGCAATTAATTGAACACGTCGATGGCAACACGCATCAGTGTTGCTAGAAAAGATGTCCAAAATCCCTTAAAATAATTTGATAATTTCGAATATCATAAGAATCGAGTTACTGCGACTTTTTGCAGCGATTCAATCGCATTGATGTCGCTCCCATCGCGATACAGATGCGATGCAGGATCGATACAGTCGCGCGCAATAGCGAAGGATGAATGTTGGCGCCTTTACCCCCATCTCCTACCCGATGTCGTCTGAACCAGTCTCGCATTATTGGTAAATAGAAATCGGTAGATCCTGATTGAATATTGAATCACTTCCATCGCGAGTCACAAACCGTCAGAACTATGACGTAATTGTCGTAACTCACACAGAATAGTATATGTATTAGTATCTATTAACCATTCAAAATTATAACTATCAACAAAACAGAGACAGTGGAGATTAAACGTTTCAACGCCTTTTTATTTAATACGTATTTAAATCGTAATATTGAAGACCAAATATAAAACTGCCAGTAACTTTTTTTTATGAGCTTATCTTGAGTATTACTTCAGTAATGTCTAACAGCATTTAAACGGACCTTAAAAAGAATGGTTCGCGCTGTTAAGGGACCATCCGTAAATTACGTCACATGTCAAGGGGGGGGTAGGGGGTAGACTAAGTGTGACATTGTGCGGCAAGGGGTGGGAAGGAGTTCCAAATTTTGTGACATCACATTGGTTCAAAATCTAGTATTTTAGAACTTTTTTTTACTGAAAAGAATTTAAATGAAAATAGAGATAATTTCGGAGCACTGCTTTTTTGATTTCTTAAATTTCGTGGGGGATCTCACAAATGCGAGACAAGGACGGGGAAAGGGTCGAAAAATCATGAAGTTCGTGTGACGTCATTTATGGCTGGGCCCTAATGGTACTGCTACACCTGCGACACTCTTATAGTAGTGTTTAAAAAAAGTGTTATAAAAACCTTTAGGTGTTTAGATATCGCGACTTAGATTAAATCGCGTTTCGCGCGCGGTTCTATAAATGTTACAATGCTTTATAATCGCTCTGTATAATGTATTAGTCGCAGTTGGAGCTGTATCATTATAAACAATTTAAACCAATAAGCCATTGTAGTCAATTGAAAACATTGTTGAATATTGTTAATTAAAAAGATAATAGCAAATATATATAATGTCAGTAAGTACCTTATATATAGACCTATATCGCTTGGCGTCATTTTAATAATGAAAATTGTGTTCTGTGAAAAAAGATTTATCTTTTTTTAATTGTCTCTGGATTGCGTAATATCTTAAATCGATCGGTTAATATAAAATTTAACTATTCCTGTTTTCTTTAACTTTTTCTTACTTTCTTTCTTTCAATTTCAGTTCTATGGTACAGCTGTCCTAAATGTCGTGAATTGACAATTTATAATGTACATATTACACAGAATATAAAAATAATAATAGTCTAAGCTACGATCTCGTAAATGGCGCATATGCCCTTTTCACAGAACACAAAAAATGTAATGTCAAATATTATCAGATATAACAACCATACAATAATCAGAGTCCACTGACTGACAGGTCCCGATATTATATAATAGATTCATAGACGTAAAACTGTTATGACTGAACCCCAAATAGAATAGTGTAATTCAATAACTTTGTACTGTTTTAAAATTTTCATTGGTAATGAATACCATTTTCATTGCTCTCAAACAGACTAACTTTTCTTGGTACGGTATAATAATTGCGTTCTATTTTTGAAACGTTTTCAGTTTTTAAATTATTCAAACAGCTCTGGCTAGAAATACATCATGATGTTCTTCCAATTAATCTAATCTTTTTTTCAATTTCTTAAATCTCGAAATATTCTTCTTTTGAGTTTGTACGATATCTAATGTGATTTATTGTTGGTGATTCATGAAATCTATTCAATATCAATGACATAACGCGAGACAGATAATAAATTTAAATGTCATTGCATTGAATTATTAACCTCTATGGGTAACACGTGCAAGATAATTTAAACCGTATAGCTAAAGTACTGTGGTATAATTTGGTTCGAGTGTTCTATTTAATTATTTAGGTTTAGTCTATGTTCCTTTACGTTCTTGTCTATTAAAATTGTAATACTGACAATAATTGGCGTATCTAGTTATAAGCGAAAGTCAAAATTAAAACGTTACCATAACGCTTTTGTTTACCAATTACCTCTATATATTTAAAATTATTATTCACAAATGGAAGTCCCTTACGTTGATTTGTGTTAATAAATATATGGTTGTCTTTTTCTTAATTTAGTATTCGAATTGAGAGCAATAAGTAATTTTGTATGTATAGATAAATTGAACTAAATTTTTGTATAATATATGTATGTATGTAATATAATGTATAAATGTGAAGTGTTCCGTTTAATTAATGTCAAATCAAAGCTGTGTTAATTATGCGCCAAGTTTAGTGCACTATTTCAAAGTTTGATCAAAATAAAGTTTGTTCTATTAAATCTGTTCTATCAGTGCCTGCAAATCAACTGCTATACAGTGAAAGTAGATAACAAAATTGTCTATGGGTGCAGTATGGTATGGGTGTCTATGGGTAACAAAGTGCAGGTCGATGTGCCCAAAGCCGCAAAAGACCATAGGTATACAAATAAAAGAAATAACACGCAGTTCTATTAGTTTAATTAACGTAAAAAAAATTAGTAATATCAGTACAAAGAATAATATAAAAAACTACAAGGTATTCAGTATTTTAGCTTGGCGGTTGGTTCGCTTTTGTTCTTGTATACGAAAATTTAAAAAAAGAATTTTGAATATACAATTCGATTGTTTCAAGTTGAATTTGGAAAACTTTAATTCATACAGTTGTCTAGCTGTCTGAACTTAGTGCACTAAATTTAGCGAATCAATATTAGGGTGCCACGTATGGTCGATGCCCGACAATAGACAATCTACTCCGACTGATGTATTTTTGATCATTTAGTTCCTGTTTATGGTCAATTTTGTATAAATATCAAGTATTTTTGTGTTAATTTATTTTTAATTCAAGAGATCAATAATATTCAAATTGTCATTCAACTTGAATAAAATGTACAACAAATGAATTATTGCGTTTTAATTGGTATCTGTTATGGAATTCCTACAATTAGGCGCTATTATGGATATTACGCTACGTACAATTGTGCGTTGTTTCCTCTTCTTAAATAATGGGTTGTATAAAATTGCTGAATGAAAATGGCGTGTAAAAAGCCCTAAAGTGTAAATTGAAATTCTTCGCGGTGCAATTTTTCAGTGTCCAACCCGAGCTCACGTCAGTTTCAAAGCCCCGTTTGAATGAAAACTAATTTAAATATTAACGCTTCCTGTTATTACAAGGAAGCCGCGGATATTAATCTGCGTTGCTTCGCTGTCAGCGCGGCAGTTCCGCTAGAATTTAATATCAAGCGCTTTAGCATTTGTATTTTACTAACCTTTGCCCGAAGCTTTTCTTTTACAGTTGGTTACACAAAGAAATCTTTCAAACGGAATGATGCTTGATCGTCATGTTATTTTTTTTTTATAGACAACAATATATGAGCGGATTAAAATGTTACATGTCATTTATACATTTTTCTCACAAAGCAACGACTGACGAAAAATATGACGTTATTAGTATGTGTACCCTTCAGTATACACCGCCTACCCTTAGACAAAATATATAGGTATGGACATGCAAACATTTGAAAAGTATATCTACACCATATGCCATAGGTTCATAGTCTCCATAACGTTTCGTAGCTATATTGTTTTGAAATATAAAACAATAAGCGAGCATTATAAAGCCGGCAGTGCATTGGCAACTCCTATATTGTCTATGCCTAGATACAATATTGTCTATGGTTACAGCAACTAACCAGTTACCATAAGTCTAGCTATGTTATACTCATGCTCTATTACTTACTGTAAAATGAGAACATAACAAGCGTTCACGGACAATTAAGTCAATTTGAATATTTAAAATCGGGTATAAAAGGATTCGACCATAAAACAATCATAAAACTCAGATTTGAGTTGCGCTCGTAAAATTTAAAAATTCACTACCTACGGATATTCTATTCAAACCTTTTTATGGGCTCACGTAACAGGCTTCGATAATATATGGTAAATGTATCGATTATTTTTATCACCCGATTTCTTTGTAATAAAAAGCGTATCAAATTATTGCTACAGCAATGATATTTTATTTTTATTTATTTATACTTTATTTCAAACTTATATAATATAAGTGATAAAAAGGCGGACTTAATTCTACAAGCATTCTCTCCCAGTCTACCTTTGGGCAGTTTTCAGAAAGAAAGAAAAAAAAGCATACATACATACATACAAATATACATAAGTATTAAAAGTAGAAAATCTGCTTGTATCTGATAATGTACATATTGTGCTATTCAAACAGAATGCCTCAAGCTAAGTATCTATTGGCATGAGTGTTATAATTGAATAAACATCGTTTATCCGATTGCAAATCTATCTCTGAATCTGTACGGTAACCTTTTAAAGCACGCTAATAAAAATGGAAAACGGCCCGAAGCGTTCGTCATACGATCCGAATATCCTTTGCCTTTTATTTGCAGTCGGGTAAAATGCAAGGCTTTTTGTTCGTTACTGTTGAAGGGTGCTTTAAATACGAATAGCGGGTAACTTAAAGCGTTACCAATTTTTTTCTTTTAAAAAAATTATTGGTAGACAGACATGTGATAATAACATGACATTTGATCAATTCTTTTATTTTTAATCTATATTACGTGTAGTTATTAGTCTGTAGCGGATATAATCTTATTCGAGCATTGTGTTCTATATAACCTCAATACTGCGTTCGTTGCTATCTCTTTAAAGCCTACTTGTTATTTGCATAACGAACCATAAGCGTAAGGTAACTTTGTACCAAACGAGGGTCTCCCGACCGCAAACGCATTTTCAGCCCTTTACTGTACCACTGATGAACTGGTTTGGAATAAGAAACTTTAGGTAACTGAAAATCTGTGTAAATCTATACTAATAAATAAAATTGGATTATCTGTTTGTAGTATTACAATAAACGCGTTTTGCTAAATCCATATGTATGTGTACACGGCACATATATCAAAATAACATTTTAACAATTTTTGTCTGTCTGTTTGTCTATTTGTTCCGGCTAATCTCTGGAACGGCTTTACCGATTTTGACGGGACTTTCACTGGCGGATGGCTGATATAATAAGGAGTACTTTTATTTTAGAATTATATAAAATTAGGCGGACGAAGACGCGGGCACAGCTAGAGTTACATCAATATTATTTCTACCGCGTCCGCAAAATACAATGCAGGTAGAAGGAATAAATCGTTCGTAACCAATGAATCGTATTCCGTAAACGCAATACGTAACTATGATAACGCCATTATTTTTACATGCACGGTAATAAAAATTGACATTAGCTTGAGTTATATTCGACGCAGAGCGACTAATGTATAGAAATGGCGTAACATTTCCATTGAATATAACCGGTTTTATTTTTATTTTTAGTATTCATGTATGTTTTGCTACTATAGAATTAAGTCATTTAATAATCGATTTGGATAGTTTTTTGTTTTTTTTTTCATGTCTGTTTGGCCACGTTATATTAAAAAAGTGTCTTCCCAAAGAGTGAGAAAAAGGCTATTTTGCTTTACTTTATCGCTGCTCGAGTACTGTTGATTCTTTACGCAACGGACGATCTGAGTTGAATAATAATTTTGTAAACGAAAGTCACGCAGTAATTCTTTAGTTTTTTCCACCATCTCTTATCTTATGTAAACATAACAAATTAAATCAATTTTGTTATTTTCACCTTTAACTGTTTTCGAAAATATGTAATTTTTTTCTTAAATATAAAAAGTTTTTGTAGGTATTCCGTCAGATGGCGTTTTAAATATAATTGTGTCTCTTCGGTTAATACTTGTCTATGTCTTTATTTAGTCTATGGTTACTACCTACTGCGGGATCGTGACCTCTCCCGTGAAATATTAGTTTTATTGACATTATGTTAATACTAGCTGATGTTGTATCTATGCAAGCATGATCTATGGATTGTGCCACATAAGATTTTTATCTATAATTTATATTTATAAATAATGTTATAAGGAGGGAAAATTTGTTTGTTTGTTGTACATTTCCGTAACTACTGAACCGATTCCAAAAAAATCTTATATTTATAGATAGTTTATTTATATGTAATTAAAATTTTGTATTGTAATGTTCTAAATTAAAAAAAATACAGAGATATAAATGTGTTGAGCGGTCGATAAAATTTCACTTGTATTTCATGTGCTTCTACTTTTACTATAGGTAAAGTTTAGTAGCCATTATTTTACCAGAGTTAATATGCACGGTCCCTATAACTCCCAATTATTATGAGTAGCATTCGTAATTTCGTGTTTAATAAAGTAATAAATCACCATGTTTCCTACTCAATATGAATATATTTATGGTTGGATTAAGTTTTCTCACGATTGGTGATATTTAAATGAAAACTGAACACTTCAAATATTGTTCTGCAAACGTCGTCCATATCGAAATAGAGTTCGTACAGTTCTGAAAGAGAAAAAGCTATAAAAAACACAACACAGTTGGCGGCGTGTGTGTGTGTGTGTGTTTGTAATTTAAAAGATACATGCTCGCCAAAATATGGACTGTTATTTGTTTGGTGTAAATAGATACCCGCGGAAGAGCCATGAAAATGGATGCGGCACACTATTTTTCCATATTTTTTTTATAATAACTACGTTACACGTTTTTGTCAATGGCGTCTTAGATTCTTGCTTTGCGGGTGCCTTGTTATCATTGTTTTGGTATTTAAGTCATTGGTGTCAAGCATTTCAATCAGTAATGCAACATGTACTCGGTAGATACCTGTTCTTAGTTTTGTAGCAACGCTTAATACTTGTTTGATACTCTGTTCACAAAAGTACAAAAAAAGAGCATGCTTATTTACACTTCAATATGTTTTATTCAAAACAGATTGAATTATGGTTGACTAGTTATTTCGTAAGCAAAATGATTCTTTTACAAAAAAAATGATTCTTTTACACAAAAATGATTCTTTTACACAAAAATGATTCTTTTATACAAAAATGATTCTTTTACACAAAAATGATTCTTTCACACAAAAAATAGGCTTAAGAAGCGTGTTCACTTTGTTTCGTAGCTCGTAAAAACGAGTGATGGAATTGAATCGAGTGTGCAAATGTGATGATGCACATTAGGCTTTCATTTTCCACGTACGAAGGGGATTGATCGAGCACATTTGTCTGTAGCTTTGTGCTCTAATATCGGAACGCTGATGTCTCTATTATTTATGGCACTTTGTAAAATGGTCGCGAAAATTGTATTGAAATTTTCGTATTACTGGATGAAAGTTGCATTAAAAGAAAAAATGTGTTGGTAACGGAGACAATAGATATTGATTAAGGATATAGTCAGTAAATACTTATTGTGGTAGTTTGCTGCTAGATCACTTTCATAATGAACTCTTAGATTACAATTTCCGAACGAATTATTTAAAAGCGCGCGCTTTTCACTGGCCCGATGACAGATTTAGCTGTCACTCTGAATCGATGTATGCGCGTTTTGATAATAGAAAAATTATACATTTCCAACTTATTTTAAACTTTAGTCTTCAATGTCATGAGTTTAGTATTAAATGCATTTGAACAACTATTTGGCCTCTAAGTGGTGTTCCTTGTTTGTTTATTTTTTATAGCAACAATAGATTTTCTGTATTATATAAACACAGAAAGTTTAGATATAAAACAACTATAGAA
>DWEM01002784.1:0-11558 GCA_018245935.1 Agara belti belti | reverse complement strand
GTTTTTGTAAAAGAAAAATGAAATTATACTCGTAATTGCTATGTTATTGCCAGTGGTAATAATTTGAGGTGCCTGTAAACTCAACAATACAGATGATTAAGGGCCCTGATACATTGATAACGATAAAAGAGTAATGTGTATAGAAGTTGAAAACAATACAACGTAAGTAACTTTCGGTTAGGACTGACTTTTTATGTGGTACTGCTGCGCAAAGGTACAAGAAAAAGAAATAAGAGACTGAAAGTAATTTGAATATTTAGCTTTGTACCTCACCGTTTATCTGGTTTTTGGCGATTGACTGCTGACTAGTTGCCTAGAATTTTTAGATCGAATCGTTAATTGTCCATCGTTTCGTTGTTGCGATCAGACAACCAGTAAACGGAGCAAGGTAGAAGTTAGAATAAAGTTCGTTAAAAAGTTTCCCTTTCGTGGTAATAATTTCCCAGACTGATTTACAGAGACATTACTTTTGTCTTAGCAAATTGAATTCCACGGAATCTCCTGTAGAAGATTGACTGACCACAAATTGGGTATTCGTTGTCAAGCGCGATAACGCCGAGGAATCTCATTATGGGGGAACATTTGTCCCGACTGCCGCTCCTTTATGTGTTAGGTTAAGTTTGGCTACAGAATCTTCTCAAGGTTTTGGACCGCTCCAACTTAGAAAATGATGCAGAGTTTGTGTCTATCGTGTAGCCTCTTTGAAACAATTCCAGTGAACGAAGATTACTGGAATAAACTGAACTTGGCAGATGGAATAATAAATGAATGGAGATTCAAGGGTTGTGTGTTACACAATTTTTCAACATTGACATAATATCGCTTTTTAAAATTGTATATTTTGTAGGCTTTTTTTAAGCAAATCACAATTTGATATCAAGAAAATATTGAAATAAGTACGAATTGTAACTTTACTGTTGCTTAGAAAACGCACAAGCATATTTTCTGCTATCGCATACCACGCATCGTGAAAACATTCTTTATTTTAGTATTCGTATGCAAACATATTTCATTCCAGTCAAATTACTGGCATTAATTTTTAGCGCGCTCACTTTTGCCTTTGGAATCTGCTCGAAATCCTATATAACGCAAAAACTCAAAACATTTTCAGCACCAGTTGCTCGGTTAATTAACACACCTCATCGAGTCAAGTGGATTGTGGGCTGCGACTAATTTCGCATCAAAAGATCCACCAAACAAGAGTAGACCACGATCTAACTGACACGGTCCACACACTATGCAAATTTTAGCACACTAAATTAGATTAAAGCGCGCTAAACGTGTCGTATAATTTCTAAAAGTTTTATCATTGTGTTATTGCTTTATTAAAATTACTTATGGTAATTAGAAATATGGAAAAGTTATAATAAACTCATTCCCAAAATAGTGGTAATTAAGCTATCGTTACAAAATTATCCGAGAAAGTGACATCAGCTTATTTTAATAACAATGAATTATATATAGTTTTATATTTAGTTTAATCATGTTTATTATTTATATTGTATTAATTCTATTATTAATTAATAGGATAGTTAGTTGTGTACCTTTGTGTTATTTGTATTTAAAATTAACTGTATTGCATTCAATTAGTAGTAAATTTAGTAGTAATATAATAATTAATTTACAATGAATTTCCGCAAAGTAAGCAATAATTGAATAGTGAGTTAATTTTTGGTGCTTAGACTCTATTTGTCGTTGACTAAATTTAGAGCGATGTATGGCAAGCACGGTTAGCAAGGTACTGGGTATGAGCAATGTTGCCAGCTTAAAGGCATCGCCTTTGGCGAACGGAAAATTAAAAACGTAACGGCGCCGTTTCCTCGCCATTCTTTTTAACTTCTCCCCGGCGGTCGACGACGTGGAATCATTAAAATTTCCACCCTCGGATTTGTTTGAAATGCCATAAACATTTTATCCTGTAGAGGTTTAAGGAAAATATTTGAGATTTTCGTTTCCAGGACTCTCCTAAGTTTTATTTTTCATTATTACATTCGGTATTTTCGACAAATCTCAATTTAAAAAAAAAGATTGTCGGAATAGCTTTTTTAGTCTCGGCATAGTTTAATTTAAAACAAATGTTTCCAAATAACAAAGACGATATTTATTTATATAGAACTTTTAGCAAATTTAAAAAATATGTAACTAAACTATATTACCTAAATAATATTCGAACAATATGCTAAATATATCCTAAAGCAAAATAAATGTCTATTTGTTTTTAATAAAACAATCTGCCTGAATACGGATAAATCTTTTCATGATTAAACAGATAATTAAGAGTTCAATGTCCTTATCAGACAAAGTGTTCATTAATGAAAACGCAATCAAGCAAATTGAGGTGATAACTTTTAATCATAATCAAGACGTTAAAATCTAATTAGTTTTCTGAGAGCTGTTCGGTGCATTGTACCTAAGTGTACTCCAAATTAATCTTACATAGTTGTATAGAACTATTGATAAAAGTACAGTTACGTGAAAAACTTAATCACAATTATCTAAGGTAAATTAAAATACTTGACAATTAAATAAATAATAATTAAATTTGTATTTGGTAAATATTTTGATTTATAATGCTGTTCTGTAGTCATAGTGATATATTTCTAAAATTATGTAGCAACCATTCTTATTGGTTTTCATGTACGCTTATCCGCGGTAAATTGCTTAACGTTTAATGAAAGATTTTATCAGATAACCAATAAAATAACGTTATTAAAATCCTGTAGAAAACTGGTAAATTTATGTCATATTTTCAAGATTGTAATATCAACACCTCCACCCTTCCTTATTATACCTACTCCTATTAGCTGCAAAACCATAACATGATATAAGGATAACCCAGCTACCACAGTTTCGTCACAGGATCTCTTAATAAGATTTAATGGCGACCCGGGGGAGCACACCAACGGGGTAGGTAAGCTTTTCATCTATTATGTCGAGAGGATATCATTTTAGTCGTAAAGTTATATAAACACATAAGGCTCTTTTGAGACGTACATTTTTCGATAGCTTTTAACCAGGAAGTTATTGCCATTATTATTTTAGAACTAGCTTTTGCCCGCGACTGTGTCCCGCCCCCGCCGCAAAAAATGTAATTATTTACGACATCACATTAGAAACCTCAAAAATAACAGTATATCTCGACTATATAATGGATGTTATTATACATATAACCCTTCCTAATGAATCACTTTATCTATTAAAAAAAACCGCATCAAAATCCGTTGCGTAGTTTTAAAAATCTAAGCATACAACATACATAGGGACAGCAGCGGGAACCGACTTGGTTTTATACATACTATGTTCTGCTAGATTTTGCTAGATTCTGCTAGACTTACCAATATAAATATAAAGCGATTGAAACAACTGGTATAACCAAATGAGTCTTCGATACCGGCTAGTACCGTGTTCCAAATTTAAAATATATTAACCAATGGATGCATATAATTTAACAGCAATGGAACATTACAGTTTAGCGAAAATGCTTTTTTACGATCTCGATAAAACTAAAAAGCAGCGTTGTCGTTAGTAAACAAGAATTTAGTCGAAATCGATGCAATATTGTCGCTTGTTACCAGTTGTTGCAGTTCACGACGACACACGGTTCAAGCGATTTTAAGCCTCATGACAGTGAATATAAGAAAAATATCACAGAAAAACTGTGAAGTTAAAAACAAATCGTCCTACATACCGAAACGGTTTTGGTAGCGTTCCAGAAGCGACAGTCAAGTAATAATGGCAATGGTTGCTGTTAATATTTTGCTGCGACGATACTAAGTAACATCTGTTCGGCAGCTGCTATTCGGCCCATTTTCTGAATGATTACATGTGGTATATCGGATAGTGGACAAGCAACGAGCAGTCCGTAGAGCGGGTGGCGTTTGCGACATTTTTGTGCAAACTACCTTAAACGACTACAGATCCTCGTCAATACAACAGAACTTTAGAAGAAGGGCGTAAGCGCCAGATTATCAAAGTATGCGTTTTCTTTAAGACTGGTTTTCGTAGATACTTGATGAATCGCGAGCAATAGTTCGCATTTAATTGTCTCGTCTAATTACAATTCTATACAACGTGTGACCTAATTTCTCTATCCTATAATAGTTTATTGAAGCACACTGCATGGGAGTCGCTGAAAGCTATATAGGGCAATAGAATTAAAATATTACGAGGGAATGAAAATTATTATGATATATGTAGTAGGTATATTGTGTTTTCAACGCAATAAAAGAACGAAATGGTAGAATACCATTCGAATAAAATTTCAATAAAACACATTTGCAAACCCCAAAACACAACTAATTAACTAATTGGTTGATTAATCAATTTTATAAACGTCAATCAGATATTGCTAGTGGTATTTCGTTAGACGCGTTAAATTTATTTAATGTATAGAAGACAAAACAAATTCATATAACTTCCGCAGTCTGGACTAACAAGCAGCAAGTGACTTATTAGCCATACTCATGAATACTCTCTATTGCCTGAAACAAAGGCGGTAGGGGAGAAAGGTCTTAAATATTACTGCAAAGGAGGAAGTAACAAGGCAATAAGCCTGTCTCGACTGTTCTATTGCAATGGACTAAGTGTACATGTTGTGTATATGGGAACATTTTAATGGTAACATGTTTCATTGTGCTTAAACATATTTGTATAAGGATTAAAGTGATTTCGGTGACATTAATAAAACGGGTTGTTTTTAAGTTGTCTTCGGAGTTTTCTTGCGAATTGTTGCTCTATAAAATTTAATAAGTGTAATTAATATTACCACGTAACTTCAAGAAAGTATGAACAACAAGCAAAGAAAACAAACTTACGAAAGCAGGAGCTGATAAAGAAGAGATACTGATTAATTTTATTTAATGTAACCATAACATTTATTGTATGTGTTTATTTATGTATAATAATGAAAGTAAATCATGGGCTTAATGAATATTGGTTTTTCTTTATCATGCAATTGTTTTATTCATTCTTTTATTGTTGCACTCCTTCACGCTTGTATTCTCTCAAAATAATATTATTAAGGCCATAGTCTACCACGCTGGCCAAGTGCGATCGGCGCGAACACACTCCTCAGAAAACGTTTCGTTAAACTTTAAGGTGTGCTGGTTTCCTCAAGATGTGTTTCCTTCACGGTTTTTTTTTCATAAATCAAACCACTAGGCAATCCTGCTGCTTTGTCCTATCATAATGAATGCATTGTAAAACTATATGTACATGCATTGTTAAACTACAAGTGCATCATTATTCTCTAAACAGCATCGCTGTTATAATATATCCTTGCGTTTCTAGTACAATATTTTCATAGATAAAACTCTTATATAAATATCCTTTGATATTAATGTTTGACCCGTAAAGCATTTCCTCAACATAATTTCCCTTGTTCAGAAGATTATTGGTGATAAAAACTTTATTACGTATAATCAATTTTCAGTACAAAGACTGTGTTGTATTCAATAAACATCTGTCAAGCGTTTACTGCGCGGTTTATTTTAATTAGGATTAATTTTATTAAGACAGTGCACGTAGGAATGCGACCTTAAGAGACACAATTCACCGTTTGTTTCAACAGTACGTATTTACGGCTCCTTACACGGCCTCGAACGTAGTATACAACAGAGTAGTGCCAAAGCTATTTCGCCTAGTGTACCCATAATTCTCGAAAGGACCGGACAGAACCGTTTCTATGTAAATTTTACTACTATACATAAGTACTGATGTCTAGTAATGGATATAACGGAATATAACAACATTGTTAAGAATGAGGATTATGAAAAAGAAGATCTAAATATATTTCATTTATTCTCTGTAATGTATCTACTAATGAATTATAAAAGTAACCATGAATAAATAAAAATTATTATGCTTGCAAAAATAATCCCTCCCTACTATTATAAATGTGAATGTAAGTTTGTTTGTTACGCTTTCACGCGAAAACTACTTAACCGATGATCATGAAACTTAGTGCACATATTCTTAGAGGTATTAGAAGTAACATAAGATATTTTTTAAGAATTTTTTTTTTTAAGAAAGATAAAAAAAATATTTATCAAAACTAAAAAATCAAAAGTGGGGATAATTAAATTCAAACGCGGACGAAGTCGCGGGCACAGCTAGTATATTATATTTTTCTATATGAACAGAGTAGTACACGAACAGAACAGACATCTGCAACCAAACTCTAAAGCGCTGTAGGAATGGGACTGTTAGTGTGAATTCAGTTCAGTAATAGGTGTTAAAAAGAATTAGCTGGCGAATATCGGGACTGCAGACTCTTAAAATACAACATTGTTTCGCTATATTTGTGAACATACGAACGCATGCATTATGATACCGGAACTAATCCTGTACCCCTAAAACATATGCCGCGCGTAGCAAAGGACGTATGCCGCGTGTTTTACGATAAGTCGTAATTAATGTCGTTGCACAGTGCTTTATTGTACCGAAGTTGGTCGTATTGTATAGTTGTACATCCGACTGAGTTATGGCTCGACTTTGTCGCGTGTAGACGCTCAAAATGAACCAACAAATCAATATGATAAAAATGAGCATTTCTAACACATTATAAGTTTTTCCGATACAATAGATAAATAAAAAATTTCAAGTAATACCTTTTTTTTTATTATGTGCTAACTGCTTTATCATCAGCCGCTGTTTGTCAACTGCTGGACTGCTGTAGGTCTATAGGCACGATAGAGACCTGGCCTCCGCTTCCCTCATCCAAAATTTACCTGTTGTCTCTCACAGATTGTCATCCCATCGATGTATTGTGCTTGACTGAAATAAACATAATTGTATCACTTTTTAATTTTTTCATTCATAACATTCCCTGTATTGTTAGTGACATACATACATACATACATACATAGATCCATACCGTCACGCCAGGTCCCTAACAAACCTAAATATGTTCAAGTTAAATTTTCCAAATCCTTTTAAACATTAGAACTGTCCCGGTAAGCTTCTCCGGAATGGATTAGAGGATGGATGGTTTTGAAGTGAACCCGCCTTACGAATTTTAAACCGGTCTGAAGGTTTCAGTGGACGTTTAATGAATATTATCAAACCGACCGTCCCACTGATCTTCCTAAGCTCCAACCGTAGCATTGAAACGCTCATGAAAATTGTCTTCAAACGGACCATCGTTGCCAAAATCGTCAAGCATTACCTAATAATATGGCGTACATTTGATACAACTAACGCTTGCTGCTAGATTCAATTATTATTGTTTATCCAATATACTATCAATTTTACCTCAAGTTCTTCAATTGTACATAACAATGTAGCAAAGTAATGCTAAGAAATATTTATTGATTTTCCCATACGTGTACTATTGATAGTAACCTAAGAACTCTGTTCTTTCATAATGATATTGTTACATAAAACAAGGCACTTAAATTGAGAAACAGAAACGAAAAAGTAAAACATATAAGTATTCCTAGGCATGTAGGAAATATAAAAAGATTCTTGCCTTGCACGAACAAGGGTTTGTTATATCTGTACCTTTAAATGTACATACATTAAGAATAGCTCGGTGACAAGAAGATGAAAATAAAAATTAAGTTATGAATTGGTGCAGCTCACGATCCACTAAATGATTTATAGGGGCTTATGTATCACTATAAATATTACTTCGTAAAACGAAACACGCACATTTGATTTATATGTAACGTGTTTCTGTGTCGCAAGTGTATAAATTGTACTGGATAGTTCAAGATTACACGCCACGACCTACGTTTAGCTCTGAATATATTTTTCCCCGCTCGTGTAGCCTCGCATAAACGAACTAAGTTACCTAAGTGTTTTCTCACTGGGCTCAGCTCAGTTCAGTTCCAGCCTATTATGTGTTTCAAGGCTCATTTCGAAACTGAGGAGAAACAGTTATGTAACACCGGTGTAATTTCACGGCTTATAAAATATAGAGCCCTTATGTTTTCTGTTACGTAAGAGAATTTGAGGACAATATAACCTTTGACGTTATTTACATTGAAATGATTCATTACGTTATTGAATATTAAAAGAGTAAAGAGCATTTGGCTGATATATAATGAAGTTTTCTTTCCTGGCAGACTCCAACGAAATATTTTGTTTCCAGATTTTGATCATTTCAAATAAGCGTAATGAGATAAACCAGTGAACCGAATTCCGTATAAAACAGGACAAACAAGACTGTAAAATGAATACTTCCATCCCCGAACAGGTACAGTACCTATACACAACTGATTACATTAGGGTCTCCCTTAATAACTCAGTTACTCGCAACTTCAATGAGATCCTTGATTATCCACGTATCAAAATTCATTCTAGCGTCTAATTTTGTTCATTTGAAATTGTCACGAGAGCGGTCTGGGTATAAATATGGAATTAGATTAGTTTTGCGGGTAAATAGAAGAATATGATTTCATTCTAAGTAGAAAGACGTAATTGAAAAAATGTCTCCGGATTAGAAGAGCTATAGGAGTAACGAGATGGGATTACCTATATAAGCGAGTCTCGCATTGTTTTTAGCAATGCCTCGGTTATGAGCGGAGAATGCTATTCTTATTTTTTACGTACTGTCTTTTTAATTTCGAGCGGTTTCAGATTCAAGGCCGCATTCTTAATGTTTCGCTTGAAACAATTGAAAAATATCTCTGGATAACAACCGAGACGAGTATAATGAGATGGAATTAGCAGTAACCGAGCGCGTTATTGCTTTCTTTTCTTTTCACATAATTCTTAATTGAATTTTAATGATTTTTATACAGGCACTCAAAAATGAACCTTACATCACTACTTTGTGACAGCATTATTAAGATAATATATAGGTTCTACGTAAACCACTAAAGGAAAATTATAATAATACTGAAATTTATAATAAAACAATGAATAGATATGTACGGAAAATAGAATATGATTAACAAAAGCAAGACACAGAAAACCATCTCATAGCAAAATAAAAGATTTAGGTAAAGAACCGAAAAATCTGATTGATAAAGACGAAAGATACTCCAAATAACTATAAAATTGTGTATGACGTCGGCGGCTATAACAAAGGAAGGTTTATAACACATTGACAAGTATATTTGCATAGCATACAATTAACTGTAGAAATAGATGACTTCATCGCTATACAGGCATTGGCTTGGCGAGACGACCAAATTGCGTCAACAATCAGAACTGCACGCGCTTATTAAGCCGAACAGATAGAATTCTATCTGCGCTCACAATTTCAATCGTTACGTCCACAATGAATGCATCGCGCATGTCCTAGATTACAGTAGGGTTGGCATAAAAGATATCATTGAATTACAAATCAAAACCAGGAATGGCTCAAAACTAAATGTACCTATAATATTTACCCATTCTGTATTTGTTCATTTCCTTGATACGTTAATGGAATAATCATGAATTATAATTTCCATTGGAACACAAATTTTGTATACATTTTGTTGTATACATTTGGTAAACAATGTTTTTTTATGTCCTAGTCTATCACGCTAGCAAAGTGCGGATTGGCAGACCTCACACATATAAGAAACTTTATTTTTAACATATCTAAGGTGTGCAGATTTCTTAAGGATGTTTTCCGTTACCGTTATAGCTAATGATATTTAAATTTTAAGTATAAAATGCACGGGACAAGTCAGATTTGCGCGCCAGGATTCGTACCCAGGCCCCCCAACAGGAGAGCTGAGTTTCAAACTACTAGGTTATCATTGCTTGTGTGAATACAAAATATTCGCTAACACTGTTTTAGTCTATTCAAATACTTCCAGCAGCCCTGGTCACAACGTAAATACAGGACGTCTTTTATTGCTGCCTAACTGGGAGTCATTTGCAACAATTAACGGTAGAAGTTCGCTTAACGAACCAATTAGGGATCTTCTGTTGCTACGTTTATGTTTATCGTACTCTATCTGACGATTTAGGATGATTCCCTTAAGTTTGGATAAGTTATGCCATTCGTTTTGCAATAGGTATTGGTTTAACTGAACGAGTAATTCAAATTATTATCATCAGGGTCGTGAACATCATTATCATCTTCATCATCATCATTTTCAACAAACTTTAATGTCGTAAAACTCTTAAAGCTGTCCATAATGTACTCTAAAGCGAATGAAATTTGGCAAATCGCATTTATCGTAATCTCCTCGTTCTTGGAGAAGACACGAGTCTACCTACTTCCAGAAATGTATAAGAGAATGTTTATGATCAGATTTGATTCTGGACTGTTGGAAAATATATATTTTGTACTCCAAAACACGTGTAGGTCGTTATTAATGATAACAAGTATGTTATAAGAAGATTAACTCGAATGTAGAATGTTTCACAAAATTGAGCTTCACATCATTATATCGCACAACAATTATGGGAATTTAAAAGAATATGTTATTGACTACTCAAAGGTCTCGAAGAAAGGTACAAGTATCGAAAGATATAACGAATATTGAAAATAACATACTCGACACATATCCAATATGGATTCTTTTTTATTTCTTGTTCTTATGTATCCAAATATTTGCTAAAATATTAAAATTTGTTATGAAATGTGAATATTGTACCTTCTGCGCAGACGGAGAGCATTGAAATGTTTATGTGGACACGTCGACTATAAAATGCACGAACGGAGAAATATTGACGAATAAATTAGAAAATAAAAATATGTGAAACAATAATGTTGGTGCTCCTTTACATTTTAAATTTAAAGTTTTTCTAAATGAAACGGTCAAACATATTGCTATGAAAGGTCAACAAACGTTAGTAGAAAAGCGTATAGACAACATTTTAATTGTCTCTAAAAAACTTACAAGAACTAAGTTCTCAAGATCAATATCCTCCGTATTAAGATTAAGATTTGAATGTAAAATTGTTATAGATACTATTTGTAATATTAGATTAATTGGTAAGTAATGTACAATTTTAGACATTTGACTGGGGTGTGTAAGGTCTATGAAATCATTATCGTCATAATAAACATGTACACCAGCCTTAGAGAGCATTGTGGACAACTCGAAAATGTATGCATTTCGGCCTAATGTTATCCTTAACAGTTAGGGCATTTTTTTTTTTAAAGCAATAGCTAGGAGCGGGGAGGTGAAATGTAAATCGTTAGTCTTTTATTGGTCCAGCCCTTCCAAATCATTGCGTCACCATAAAAATTCATGGAATTGGTAAAAAAGTTGTTTTTTAATAATGTATGACTCTTGTTTCACCGTGCTTCTCAAATTACTTCTAACAAGAACTCAGTTCAAGACTTTTCTATGCAAATGTCATGAATTGTTTAACCCGTACTGTGATGTGGTCGGGAATAAATAGGTATTCTATTATAATTTTACCATTCTAATAAGGCTCATGGACCACTTGGTACAATTATCCGGCTTGGTTAATACATGGGTCAAGTCGACCCAAACACATTTGAATAAGACACTTATATGGTTCAGTTCATTATTTGAGAGTCGCTTTTATTTTAAACGATCTTATATTCGAATAACAAAATGTAACTTAAACGTAACATCACGCCTGTATTCCCCGAAGGGGTAGGCAGAGGAGTGTAGTTCACCCCCACATTTCACCAGTTA
>DWEM01002783.1:0-11558 GCA_018245935.1 Agara belti belti | reverse complement strand
TAACTCAATAAAAAATGCTGCTTTAAACCGCCCTCGTGCATTGCGTATTTCTTGTAATACCTTTTACGGGCAATTAATAACATTAATTATTGATATATCTTAAAAAAATCATCAATATTCCATAACATAATATGTGATAATCTCGGTTGAGTTTAAAATCAAAAGTACGTATGTAATAGCAGTTTTATATGACTTTCATTTTCATTTCAAATTTAGAAAATCTTGTCGAAGGAGATATACGAGTACAGCAACACATATTCACGTAGCACGTGAAAGTAAAATTGTTACTGCAAAGCTGCGTATTGATATTCGTAACCTTAAATACAGTTAGATGCATGACAGCTCCATCAAACACGACATTGATCACGGCACTTTCTTAATTCACCGTAACACGTACTCTTAACCAGTAACATGCGAGTATATACGTAACAGCCGAACTGTCTGCAATGCGTTCGACGACTGTTCGATCGTGTGACAGACGCATGCATTGTTCCCGTTACAAGCGCACAAAGTTTATACTGTTCGTGTAGATGTCGAAGTATAAGGTCATTATTAAAATGCACACCTAATATACAATACACATTCAAATAGAGTTTTGGTTACCGATTCGGTTGGATTGCGCCAAATAGTGTTTAACGGCCTTTCATACAATAAACATACAGCAAACAAAGAAGATCGTACTCTTTTCGCAATTAAAAGTGGTGTGCAATTAACCCGTCCGCAGTTATTGTCGCAGGCCGCGGTCGCGAAACGCAGCGCTGGAAGCCGACCTTAACTGGCCATATCATAACTTCATAACAGAACGTGTCAAAGATCCCGATCAGAAACATTACAGTAGCCGTCAGTCAGTCTCATTAACTTCATGCAACATGTGACATGATTTGCGCAACGTATAGCTTACAAATACAAATTAGCCATTTAACGTTATCTGCGAACTCGCTCCGAGCGATGGACATACAATATTTATAATTAGAGATGCGAAAATATCTAGATGCGACATCACAACACGACTATTAAATATTTTTTACATTAGTAACTAAACGATATAAAATACAACCGTGATCATGTCAAAACAAAAAGTGAATATTACGATCATAATTACGAACACGCTCTAATTTACACATGAAGGGATACGCTACTGATTTGAGCCGTATGAAATTGTATCTGTAGCTACGAAAACCACAGAGCATCAGGTCATCTCGTGATACATCTACGGCCTTGTTCAAATAACTTTTTTGTTCTTTTTCATACTAAACTTAATACTTGGTCCAACAGGCGTTGCCTATTTTTTCTTCATAACACCCCATGGTTCTAAGAAAATAAAGCTACTCGCTCTCTGTTAATGTTTTTCTAGAGCAGTAAAGTACTAAAGTAAAGTATTAAAGTAAAGTACTAAAGTAAAGTATTAAAGTAAAGTACTAAAGTAAAGTATTAAAGTAATGTATTAAAGTAAAGTACTATTTTAATAACAACAATGTGTTTATATAGAGAGAACTACGTATGTTTAAATCTCCTTCAAAAGCTAGCAATCGTAGCGAAGAGAGCTATTCCAGAAGATCTAATTCAACAATCATTTCACTTTCTCCGATGAGCCTCCGTCCCCTACCGCGACTCTCATTCGTCAGCCGTTAGACAGGTGCCCCTCTGATTATCTTTTAAAGTCCATTAGTGGTTAATTTGATACCATTTGGCTTACCGGTTCTACGTTATACAATTTGTTTGTAACATCCAACATTTCTGCGTACGAAAGTGGCGGAAAGGTTACAGACATTTGCAACACATTAAGCAAGCAAGATATTTACAAATACATTTTCGTCTTCCATTTATTATCAAAGATAAAACTAAGTATATAGAATATAGCGTAAACAAAATTATGATAACAGCTACCTACATTAATCCTTATTGCATTGCAAATATTAAGGAAATGACATATGCAATACCAGATTGACAATGTAATCAGTGAAGTATTCTACTGAAAATATCCGTTGAATCCGTGAGAATGTTCACATAGAAGTCAGGCATTTTGAAAATGTTATTGTGAAAACGCGAAGACATCAAGTCAAATCGAAATCCTCAGAAAAAGCAATGTAGCTGTGGCACTATCTAAGATTATTTCAGTGGCACGCTTCTTTTTTGCGACTGTAATTTCAAAAAATAACTCAATGGTAACCTACAAAGTGCAAATTTTGCAAATCATTCCAACAATAGAAAATAAGGAAGGCTATCTTTAGCCTTATTGGAAATCAAAAATATCGTCTAGCAATGGAGTACGAGTAACGACTGATCAAGCGCCGCAACTCTCATTGTCCTATAATGGAGTCGGCTACATAAAATCTTGTATTAGATCTAACTCTTGTAAATTGAACGCTGATAGGATCGTAGATCCATAAGTTCGAGTTTAGTGTTAGCAATCAGCTGTCTCTCATGTCTACGTTTGTCTTTATGTCGACGATTCTAATCTTGTAATCGACAACGGGCATGTCGCGTCAGCTTTTAGAAGCAGACATGACTCAAGCGAAATATTATTGTAGTAGATGCAATTTGATTAACTTTTTATTGACATAAATTTATCGATATCTAATACCCATCTAGTGTACAGGGCCGATTACAAATTTTTTAATGCCCCTAAGTTAAGATTAAGATACCTACATTTACATAATATGTACAATATTGTAGGATAAACGAGTGCGTAGAAATTGCAATTAATCTATTAATGGTTCCCGTCATACTACCAAAAGTTTCCGCACAAAAATTGATGTGCAGCAGTACGCTTCTATGTATATATGAGGTAAGTGACAATTTTAGAAACTCATTCCCTTAGACGTATAATAAGGAAAAAAAAATTGTTAAATATAAAGGTTTTTACTTAGCCCCGGGTAATATAGCTTGAATTTTTATAACCTAGAAAAAATCGTATTCGACGCGGAGGAAACCACGGAGCGCAACTGATGGCTAACAAAAAATTATTTATAGATGAGTGGTCACGTCAACAGAGCTATTAATACACTAATATGTTATAAAAATCTTGACAGGTCAGCGTTATGTTACTGGTAACACGCTCACGAGAACGTGCTGCGGTTAACGGAGTATCCAGCCAGTTTTGTTGCCTCTACATTTATGTTCTTTTTCAGTTATATTTCGAAACTACATATTTACTTTGTCTATTAAAAACTCAATGTAATGCTAAAAGAAATTCGGAACCATTATGTAAAAAAAATTGACAAGAATCAGTAAAATAAATTGGGCGTTATATCAATGCTTAAGCTATTAATTTTGAACCTAGAACGTCGTGTCCACGCGTGGGTGCGCTGTTTGCGTGTGTGCGTACATTTGTATATGTGTGTATTTGTCCGTATCTATAATACATATATTATGTAGAATTTGAGCGATTATCAATCGAATCCGACCATCCGTAATGCTTCGGCCAAGTGTCTGATCGTGTCACATTCGACAATATAATAAATAGAGGATCAAAGGCAAAATACTATCGAGGTTGTATTGTTACATTGTATGAAATCGAAAATTATACGGGCAAGATGGTCACAAGGGCAAAATGTGGTCAGAGTAGTATTGAAAGTTACATGTTCTTGTCGGTACCTATACGGTTGAGCATTATTTAGAGTAGAATCTATCGCTTTTAAAATCTAATCTTTTGTCAATTTTCATAATTTATATAATCGATAAATGGATTTAAATATTTTAGAATTAAATATTTTTTTAAAACACTTTGTTAAGGCTGATCTAAAATCTTGAAGTTGGTTATAGTTGCACTATATACGTAAAACCCACTTGCTAGATTAGTATATATCTATGGTACCTTCGGATAATCCTCGTTTGAATAAGTATTGTCATATACCTATCTTGATATTTAATTTCCTTGTTACCTATTGCCTATTGGTATAGTATATGACAAACTCCAACTCAAATTTCTTACATTGTAAAAAATACTAAAACAAGTAGATATATTTAAACTGACAGTTGTTGATCTAACAGATTATATTTGAGAGGAAAATAATATCTCATTAATATCATCACTCGTAATCCTAACAATGGAACAAAAAATTAAAGGAAGTGAAGAGTAAAAATAGATTATTTCTGGTTGTAATAAGATGTCAAGATGTATCAGTGAGCATTGCATTAAGTAATCGCTTTATTCCACGTCATGCGTGAAGATCCGTCCGGCGAGACAAACGCGACCAATTAGACGACACCAGTAATCGGCTAATCGTTTAATCTAACGCGAGAGATGAAAGTGAACGATAGGACGCGGTATCGCCCATCGAGAGCACGGCGACGCGAGTATCGTACCTACCTACATGTCATACTCCCGTCACTGTGACGTTCGAGCGTTCCATCCGATTTTGCCATCATCCCAGACAACATCTCTTCGTGCTCCGAGAAAAGTAGCCACAAATTAAAAAGACAGCAAGTCTGATACCGCGCTAACCTTATCACCAACATCCAGTTTAAATGTCGCAAGGGCTTCCGATATCAATGTATTCCATAAAAAGATCGTCTATAAATATCATCCTGCGGATTTATGTTGTTTTCTTTTAGCTATTAATGTATCGAGTATGACGCCTCCGTAAAAATGAATAAGAAATATTACGAGGCATAGGTACATGTTTTTTACTCTTGTTTTACAAATAAAAATGTAGCCATGCGTAGTTCAAGGAATTTTATTTTATTTTTTGTAATAGCTTCTTCATATCAATGTCTGTCTGTTTTCGTTGAGCTTTTTAAACTTCGATAAAGATAAAAAAGATCAAATATTGATACAATGACTTTATAAACGAGTTATCTTTATCTTTGCTTGTCGATAGATCGTTAAATCGTGGCAAGTCCGTACGAATTATTCGATGAATCCTGCATGATTAAATCTACATGCTTTCACTCACCAATCAACGTTGATTCATTACATTCTCTAATTGACACTAAATTTGCGATTACCGGAAAAGGTCGGACGTTCTTGACCTTTTTTTATTAAATTGACACCAGACTTTGTACAGTAAATTTCTTTATTCACTTTCTTTATTAAAGTAACTTTGTAAGTCATTAACATTTTGTTTAATATCATTAAAAACTTATGCCCCTATTTACAATAGATGAAATATCTATTATTTGATCATTGAATCTTTTATGAAGTACCTATGTTATATACGAACATCGACTAATCTCAATATTTTAAGTTATAGGATTGAACATAACTTATTGTTCCAACTCTTGTTGGCTTGTTAGCTTATACACGTGTCGAGGAAAAAATTAATATGTTTATATGTAAGTTTTCACCTAATAGAAACATATCAAAGTAGAATGAAACGCTTATGAGATATAAAACATTCTGTTCGTTTTGTAAATTTGAATGACTTAATGCAATAGATAGGTACCTATCTAAAACATGGACCTGGCCAAAAATGTTGACTTCATACGACTCCGTCGACGCGCAGCGGTCAAACCTCGCCCACGGCCAAAAACATACGAGTATTCAAGGTAATGTCTCATTTTAAATTTATTACCAACGTTTAGAAAACAGCGAATGTTAGCGAATTTAAACAAAATAACGAAATTCACGCCCACTGGCGCGTATTTTTGTTATTCGTACAATCGCGAGGAACAGCGTGTTGGCGCTGCTAATACTTTAACGTATTTGCCATATTGGCTATATGTTCACATAGACTCGTACACCTGTACCCAATATGAAATGAGTGCGGAACGAGCAAGAGACCATTTATTGCGATTGCGTAAGCGCCGCGCTCGCCAATTACTTACTGCCCTCTGTGGCCATTCATTTCTAACTAACCCGTCTACCGAATAAATTATTTACGAACTTGCTCTTGAACTTGTTGCCACTTATCGTGTCAGTGGTAGCTAACCGTAAGTTGATTATTTCCGTTCGAACGGCTATATCAAGCGTAAACATTTTAAGCATATTATTGTTGTTGTATCATTTTTATTGCGAAATTTCTCTTGTTTACATTAAATTTGCACCTGTCGTTGGCTTTCGCGTGTCTCCGTGAACTCGGAACGTCACATTCTGTTGATCTGCGACAGACGTTATCGTGAAATCGTCGGGAGTGGGTGCTCCTCGCAAGGCCGCCACGCTCTCTCCGACCATTGACTGCTCAGCCCGATCAATATTCCCTTGACAACACCGCGGCTTGTCCCCTTCGGTCAATGTGGATTGGATACTTGTCGCAAACGAGATCTTATTAGAGCCTAATGTGTTTAGGAAATGTTGCTCTCGATAATAAATAATACAAATAGCCTGCGACGTGATGGCGATGATTTATAGTAGAAAATAGAACACTTTAAATGCGTGTCATATGCAAATTATATATTCCCGTTGCTAATTAAGATATTTGCGAGCTTCAAAAAATATATTTACTTTAAAGATCGAATTAAGCTAAAACTAAATATTATGCATTGAAGTATTTAAATAGGTGTTACGCATTTGTTAGCTTATGATCTTTTTCCATGTTTTAATTTGCATCTATTTAATGTTCCACATAGAAATACTAATATTTTAATGTACCTACTGTTTACTTATTGACTTTTTAGAAATCAATTCACAAGTGAAGGTGAAAACGTACTCTTTCTAATAAGCCACAAATTAAATTGTCAATTTCATAAAATATTAGCGCCTTGTCTATTCCTTGCGTATAAGGTGATAACAAATAAATTACCATCATCGCCTCTTTTGTCTTTCGCACCGAGTTTCTCTACATAAAAAGAATATGAATAGTTTCTATTTTTGTACGTCTATTTTTTATTTTGTTGCAGATTTCGATGATATAGAAATTTTTCGACACCCACCAAATATTATCATTTTCGATAGAATAGTGCTACTTAGGTAGTATAGTAAGGTCGGTCGCATATACAAAAAAGCTATTGTTTTTATTTATTCTTATCCACATATTTTTTCATACTTACATAACATTAAAGGTAAGGAAATCAAAATGAAACTGGCAACGTATAATTCAATATACACTTTTATTATATAAAACTTATGTATATTAAGAATTACTTATAATTATGTTTGTCATTTTATTTACAAATAATACATATATTATCGGCATCTAGCAACACCATTTTAACTGTAATGCGAGGTTCATTCTAAAACATTTAAAAGACTAACGCGCTATTTACAATAGCTGATATTTATTTACAATATTTCTTGCCGGAAAGAACAATTCAGCTATGGCCTGATTTACAAAATTAATGCTAGCAATGACAAAGGTGGTTTGAAACGGTCGAAGTAAGAAAACCAAACATTACTGTTCAAAAATTAAATGCGGAGTCCTTTAAAAAAGTTTGGTGCGTACAATGTTGCTGAATACATATGAAACGCATCGATAAACCACACTAAAGCCTGCTTGGACATTAATTACATTACATTAATGTCGGTGTCTCTACAAACGCACTCTACAACGAAACAATCTCTCTACACAACTATAAAATAGATATTAATACATGAGATGCATCACATTGACCGAATAACGGTCCCTAAAATTAACGTACAATCTAATGCAGTCTATTATTTAGTTAATATTACGTAATAAATTATATCGTAATTCAAATGCTTAGTGACGGCCGTTTCTTCCGCACGCTCTTGCTGTTTTTGCCGAATATCGTGCCTATTACCTGTAAAACAGAGAAATAATTAGAAAAACACCAAAAAAAACCTAACTACTACCAAACTGTATATAAATTTTTGGATCAAAATACCAGATAAAACCAGAATATTGGGTTAAAGAGATATAAATATAGTTCCTTGGAACGCAAGGTTTGAACTTAATATGAATTTGTGAAGCAGGACAAGTGAAGTAACTAAGGAGAACGTGGAACGCGAAGGAATATGTGTATCGTGTATCGAGCGGCTGACCTTGGAGACGGAGTAGGCGGCGAGCTTGCGACGCGGCGCGGGCAGCAGCAGCGCCAGCGCGCGCGCCTCCCGCAGCAGCGCGTGGAAGGCGAGCGCGGCGCCCGCGCACGACTCCGCCGCCGACACCTCGTAGAACTGACACCCGAACCGCAGCGACAGCTCCTGACCCTCCTCCGCGTGGACCACTCTGACATAGGATAAGTAAGCCTCGTAATCATAACCTTCAAATTGCCATAACGATACAATGCGTTATTATTTTGTTAATGCTATTTTGTTAATGTCATCGTTAATGTTGTTATCATCAGTCTGTCAGAAAAAGCTTTCAAATGACAAATATGTAACTAACCAACCGAGAATTTACCTTAATATTATACAAAAATTTTAATGTTGACGTAATTTTTCAATAGGTTCATTAAATTATTCATTGCCAGCGATAGCATTATAAAAGAATTCTAGAACTCGTATAATCGTAATCTGCTTGCTTCGTTACGTATGTTCAAATAAGTATTCAATATAATAAAGTGTTAAAATCTTACCTAGCATGTTCCAAATCGCGCTTGTTCCCAAGCAAAGTTACGGCAGCGCAGCCGGGCAATCTAGTGCGCTCCAACAATGCCAACAACTCAGCCGCAGCCAGGAATGACCGCCGGTCACAAACAGAGTAAACTACCGCAAACGCATCTCCCCACCGGAGGTGTTCGGCCAAGCAACCACGTTTCTGAAACATTTCCTTAATTAAGCTCTCGCACTAAACAATGAACGATAAACCAGTTTACGACTAGATATTTACCGCACAGCCACATGTGTCCAACACTTCGACTTCCGACGTAGCTCCATCAAACGCCACCCGATGTTGATACAAGAAATCTGAAATAGCGAGCTCGCCTTAATTTTGTATTCTTTGCCAAATCAGTACTACTACTTAAAGTAAGCATATATGTACCTATAAATAGTTTAAACACAATATGAATAGCTTTTTAATTTAATTTAAAACCGAATTGTGTATAATGAATATGAAATTACCGGAAAAAGCTCCTAAAGAAATCATTTTTATCAGAAAGAAAGATATATAACAATAATAAACATAAATAATATTTAAAAAAAAAACAGATATTTCTTGATCAAATTTCACATGTGGTTGTATTGCGAAAATTCTCATGAGTGTCTGAATAATACCGCTCCAGCTATAAAGACAAACATTTATTAGTTCTGGCTCTTGACCCGCTTTCAAATGTTGAGCGATTGCGAAAAATGTGTTACGCAATGTCGGGAATTGAAATTTTTCACTATCATTTGGGAAGTCAACGGTCGAGATATGCAGGCGCCGGCCTCGGCCAGCCTTGGCTCTGTGCGGCTGTTGCCAATATCGCAAATAAACCGTACGTTGGCACTCGAGTTGGCATAACGTTGAGCCCTATCTAAGGGCTCTTCGGTAATTAATACATTCGCGCAACACTGACAACTTGATATACGAACAATGGCCAAGCACGGCAAGTTTATCCATCGAAGTGTAGCCAACATAATTCATGCTGGCTTTATTACAAAACACTGCGGTATTATACTATCAGTCTTTTAGACAGCTTCACAACTATATAATTAATCCGCATATTTCTGGTTTACGTGTAGAAATTTATAAGTTGTCAAAACAAACATTTTAAACGTGTTTTAGAAAGACCCGTTCAGTGCAATCAAGGTATCATTATACACACGCGAGCGCATGGCAAGTGTAGATACATGTTTGTCAATGACTTTTAACCGAACTACGTTGCCATCAAACAAGAACCCGATCACGTGTACTGGTAAGCAAAGTTGCGAAATAAGCCTTTTATTTTTTGTTCCACGACAAAAGAGAGACGGAATGACAACGTGCTTTTTATTTTTTTTTTATCAACTCACAGAAATAATACCTTTAATTTTCAGAGAATTATTGTCGTTCCAAATATACAAGTGGCCGACTCGAGATGCCTAAAATATTTTGAATCGTACTATATGTTACAATTACGTAAATGAATTGAATAAATTGGACTACCGAAAATTAAATACACTAAAAATATTTTCGACAAACTAATGTATTTATCCTTATATGTCAGAATGGCAATGGGAATAAAAAAAAATAAGAAGTAGGTAATCATCGTTTTTCATAGATTTAAAATCAAGGTCGGCAGCGCCCGCTTGTGACTGCTTACATGTAAATATTTACGTATTAATAATGACATAAAATATTTTGTAAACTTACCGCCCGTTGAACTGTACTCGCCGATGTATCTCTTCGTTAGATAGCGGACTACCACGGCTGTAACAAAGAAAAAACGGTCATTGAAGTAAAACTTATATACCCTATCTGCGACTTAAGCGTAACTGAGATCAATTGTAGGACTCAAATAACATTGTAACAAATGTAGCGCTTTAGGAATTTTCCATGTTTATATAAGTACAATATACATAACATTTCTTTCATTATCGAATAGAAAACCAATTTAAGCAAAAATATTAAAATATAGTAAATTCAGTATACTCATAATGTTTTTAATACTTATAGTCAAAAATATGTTTCTCTACTACGACATAGAACTTTACTATAATTCAGATCCTAAGTTAATTCAATTTAAAATTCCACACGAACTTTGATCACTTCCCATCTAGTATTCTGTGAAACTAATTAACGCCTACACTTCAATAACCAAGAGCGGACATGGACCAATACAAATGTAGGCACAATCCTACTCATTAAGCGGCTTGAGCTCGCTACAATAAGTGGCAATGCAAAATATAATCGCCTAGAAAGCTTAGTCCTGATCACCTCCACGCCTCACACTATCTCACCAGATAAAACATATAGCAGCAAGACTGCAAAGTTGCAACATAGTGAAAGCAGCAATTAGCAGCTAATCGGTGCTAGGTGTTACAAAAGTTGTATTCCTGAATAAATTTATAACTACAAGCTTCAATTAGAGGGAAAGCAGACAAAGGGCTTCTATATTAACACTAACGGTCGAATTGCCGACGAATATCCAATCAAACAAACTCGTACGCAGTAAAATTAGTTATAGACGGATAACAAATTGCGTTTTAACTATGGAAGTTGATAATAATAAACTCTCGTTCATTGTACTCTCAACACGATTTAATGTTTTCTTTTAAGTAACTTTTCTTTATCGTATGTTTAGTAATAATAAAATCTTTAGATATCCGTTATAAACTGAGGATTATCGCGACTTATTAGTACGCTATTGTATCCGTTAACAGTTACGCCGTTTGAGACAATATCCAACTAGCACATATTAACCTGAGAAAATGAGATAGCGTAATTCAGGCCGTTTGCTAGTAAGGAGATATTACTTCAAAGAAATATGGTGGGTCATAAAACAGTGAATAGTTTCCGAGATGATATCTTTATGTCGCATCTCATCAACTATAGCCATTTTATAGACTCGGTCGCACTTGAAATATACGGGCTCGTGACAAACCAATAAACATGTCACTTTATCTTTATACCGAAGCTTCTGCTTTACGATGCATTCTGGATTTTTGTTGAATCGTTTTGCAAGTGTAATATATGTATTTACAGACTAATCATTTGCTCGGCCACTCTTTCACCCTTTTTAAACGTAACATCACGCCTGTATTCCCCGAAGGGGTAGGCAGAGGAGTGTAGTACACCCCCACATTTCACCAG
>DWEM01002782.1:0-11558 GCA_018245935.1 Agara belti belti | reverse complement strand
GGGGTCGTTATTTACGCGGAAAAAACTTTGTGACACATTGAATTCCACGCGGGCGGAGCCGCGGGCAAAGCTAGTGAGAATATGTAGTTAAAACCATGGTCTTGGCCCAAACACCATAGACGCTAACCAAAAGGAAGATAGCAATCTTTATACTCCTTACAGAACATATAGAAGAATTAAGGAGTATATTTGTTGTTTCCAACTCTGGGTGTAATAAAAATATGTATGTTTATCAGCTGTCCGGTTACCATAACACAAGCATTAAATCGTCTAATTTGCAATCGTATAGCCCTGTGTATAATTGTCCCAATTATTATTATTCTAGATTGTCATTGAAATATACCCCGGCTGCCCGATGAAGCCTTGTAGACGCTTAATGGACGTGTTTGATTTTATTTGACACGATTTAACTTGGTTTTCTTATGAAGAGCAGTAAGATTTTAGGATCCCCAATAAAATGGGAATCGATGTTATTATTAGACTCACGTTTACCTGTCTCAGCACTCAAACTTACTCTTCAAAGATCTCAGGTGCAACTTGTATCATCTAAAGTGTTATCACATCTGATGGTATGTACGACTATGTATTTACCGAAGAAAAAAAGAACAATTTTTTTTCGCCCCGAACGTCTGTGACGAGTTTTGTCATTGAGCTTTTAATAAAAAGTTGACACGTGTAGTGTATCCACGAGAATAATGCACCGGTACGTAGATACGCTCCAAAAATATCTCGACCAGACTATTGGCGGCATTGAAAGAACTCAATCGAAGTCCTAGCATCTACCGCTATCAACGGGATGGATCGAGACGCATAGCTTGACCCAGATTTCGGGCAGGCATCTATTTCGGAAAGGAGCACACCCGCTGCATTCGCTTTGGCCCGCCATGGTGACCCCGTTTCACTTGTGCGAAGTCCTTTGTTTGGTATATCTTGACGACTTCTGTGTACGGACTGTCATTATTCGATAGAGCAGGGATAGGTCGCATGTAAGTGCCGTCGCGCTGATGGTCTATTGTGCCTGAGCGCTGTTATCGCATTAGATCTTTAAGTGCCAGCCATAATACTTTTAGAATTAGCTTCAGATTAGGCTTTGTCTAAACACAGAGGATACTTTTACGACAGATATTTATCAGTTTTAAAGTAACATAGACCAATGCAATTTGCAAAATCACTACATCTAAAATTGAGGTGTAATTACGTCATTTCTTTGGAATTCCTTAGAATTCATATCGACAGAAAATCAAATTACTTTATTATTTAAAATTCAATAGATCCGCTATGATCTTAGAGTGGGACTACTGGACTACTCTTTTAGTAACTCAGCAAGATATGGGTTGGCGATCAACTGTTCTGTTGGTACTTTTCAACCGCACTATCGATTAAGCTTGAAAATCGTCTAACGGTAACAGGAGACACCGGTTGTTTGATGTGCTCCCCCAAAGCACAGAAAAGGGAAAATCACTCAGTAACGGTGTTCCTTCCAAAAGTCGATCGCATCCGCGTTTGCTTGACTCTACAGCGCGATTGTAGTTTAGTGCCATTTGGAATAAAACGTTTTCATTATAAACTCGTTCTCTTTCTGTATCCATTGCTACGAGTTTTTTTCTCTCATGTCCTTGTTCAACATCGTCACGTATACAACTAAGATTCCTCAAATATTCCATTATGCCCGTATCATTGATATAGTTTTGCCCACTTGACTGTCCATGAATTAATACGTAATTATATGCGTTATTGATGCGAACGTTTATTTTAATGTTCTAAACTGGTCTACGGTTCGGCTTCATTCGATACTACATAGTTGCGAAAGAATTTATTGTGAACTTTTTATTTATATTTTGTTGCGGGTTTATCTTGCGAAATAGATATATGGCGCTGAGAGTTTTCTTCTGGAACTATTTAAAGGAGCGCTACTTTCATACATCATTTGACTTCCTTTGACTGCTTAAGTAGGGTGTACTAGGAAAATTTGCAGATTTTCAAGAAGAAATTTCAGGCATGGAATGGACTGCTTACGTCATTGATCCTCTGTACAACCTGGCACTTTTAAAATAAGCATGAATAAATATTTCTTAGGCAAATGTGTTACTGCGTAGGTCGCATCATAGCTTTCCATCAGGCCACTGACATAAAACCCTTGACTATTAAAAGAAGAAATAGGGACTGTTTCTGGCTTCATTCATAGAAGATGCTCTTGACAAGAAAAAGAAAGGAAAAGAAAAGCTTTTATACACTTCCTCAGGAATTGAGGTATTGTTTCGCGAAGTTGGTATATTTGTATCGAAATCGTCTTCGTCATTCTGACATCAGAGTGTACAGACGGACAGAACATACAAACGCGGCTTGTGGCTTCATTCTATAGTTTTTATACAATATTGTGATCCACATTTTAGTACGGAATATGGCTTTTAAGCTGCTCGATATGATCCATTAGTGGAATTTAAAAATCTTGAAAAAAAAATCCAGTTAATGATACACAAATTTTAGATATTAAAATGAATTTATTAACGTCAATTATTTATAGTACACGTTTATTTAATTGCTATAAATAATCGTTCACTACGTAATCTGCTTTTAAAATTATCGTCATTTTGCCAACATCATCGAGATTTCCTAAATGTCAGGGCCATTGATTGGTTGGATGGAAGGACCTTTGAATATAGCAACGGGTTTTGAGGCGACTGTCTTTTTCTTTGCCCAGTTTATTGATCAGCGATAATTTGAATGCGCCGCCAACCAGCAAACTAATAAAGTTTGAAAATTGCAATATACACATGTATAACATACACATGTCCTTTGTAAATATGAAGAACCATTAGTAACCAAATTGCTCGTTATGATATGATGTATAATACGCATGAATGATATCAGAGTTTGTATGCATGAATGATGTAAGATTTTATTAATTTAACGTCTATGATTAAACTATTTCGCATGCCCATGTATCGAACTGCGCTGTAATTAATTTCCCGTCTCGCTTCATAAAGAATAAATTATTGCCATTTGGCATTAGGCAACAAGTTCGCGTATAGTAACTTTTGTTTTAAAAGTGAATAATAAACAATTAATAAATTTATTAATTATTGAGCAGACCAGAAATAAAAATCATTGACTTATTATTATTATTTATTAACCTATTTATTCGCGAACTGTGTTAATGAAAGTTTCATTTAATTTAACGTACGTAGTTTATAGCAATAAATACTTCAAAAGTAATATGAACGCATTTTCGAATACATAATATGGTCCTTAAACGTGCCGAATCTGAAAGGTCGCCATCCAGTCGATCAGACCGTATTGTCTTCCAGTTGCCAGCGCAGGTGGATAATTGATCGGGCAAACAGCGAGGCGGCGGAATTCGGTGAAACCGTTACGCAATGCATTTTTTAGGGTCTGGAGGGGGGTAGTCAGCGCTTTTCAGAAATTACAGCGGGCGGGAGAGGGGTGCGAACGGCGGGATATGACGTTCGATTTAAAGGGTAGGCCGGGGTGGGCTCCCCCGGCCGCGGCTGCAGGGCTGTTGACGGGCGCTCCGCGCGTGCGCCTTGCAGCGGGCGCCCGCCGCCGCCCGATTTCCGCACGAGCGTTGACAGTTCGTCCGGACTTACTTCCTCGTAACCGCGCGTCCGCGGCTGTATCCCGGGCACTCCGAGTCCCGCGCCTGGCCGTCAGCCAACCTGCACCTCGTGTACTTTGCTCTGAGCGGTGACGCCGCCGATGGCGGATTGATCGCACAATAATTCATCACACGTAAGTACAGCCGGCGATGCTCTCTCGGCACGCGCCGCTTCGACCCGAAATCCGCTCCCAATCGAATTCTTGGATGGTGCCCTACGGTCTAATTTGGAACTAGAATTCGGCCACCCTGCCACCGTTCACAAAATGTAGGCCGCTCCAAGATTTTGACAAGTGGTGTCCTGGAAGTGTTTCCGTGTTTTTAGTTGAATGTTTTCTGTGTTGTTTTTGTTGTGCGATATGAATATTCCGCGTCGATAGTTACGATGAGGGCATTTTTGTTTTTTTTTTAATTTTCGTTCGGCTTTTGTTTTAGTATCGTCTTATCATTTTTGATTGTGTATGTTATATGTGTGTGCGTGGTGAAATAGATGTGTAGGAAATTATAATGATTGTTAGCTACGGATTAACGATGCAAGCTATTTCTTTGTTATATTTACGTAAGTTTGTTTTGTGTGGTGTTTTTTTTATTTGTTCACCATGTGCTTTTTTATTATTTGATGTAGCCTTCATTAAATTAGATATGTGCTTTTTAAATTTTGTTATATTGGTTTGCTTGAGTGCTTATTATGGTTTGTAGTCTATTCCGTGTTACCATGTATACCTATAATGATTAAACAATTTGAAATTTGACTATCCATTAAAGTGAATTAAATTTTGTGTCGTATTGCTTTAAAGATAGCAGGTTTTATTAACTGTTGCTCGTTTTGGAATTACTAAGCATCATATTAAGGCATTACAAGGACAAATTGTAAAATATTAGCATTCTTTTGGTTACGATGGACATTGAAAGTGTTAAATATATCCTACAATCGTTAAATGTTTCGTAGCGGTTGCAAAGTAATTTGAGTGGCCAAGTGACAGAGAGTCTGATGCTCGGAGTTATCTAAAGGTCAAAGGTCGATTTTAGGAGAATGCTAATTTCTAAAATAAATCTTCCTGTAACAACCTGCGTTATGCAGTGATATCTTTAAATATGGGTTTGGTAATTAATGTACAATATGGCAACAGGTTTTAATAGATAAAAATGGGAAATATTAAATAATTACGAGTATAACCCACAAGAAACCATTGTCTGACAAAATTTTTGGCATTGCATAGATTTGTCAATTACATAGATTTTTTTTTATATTAAATATCACATGAATATACCACGAATGGGACGCCTTTTTTATTTGATAGGCCGTTTGTTATCGAGTATGGTTATTTATCAAGTCAGATGCAGAAGTTTGGCATTGAACGGTCGGTATTTACGCATGCGCAACTGTTTATCCAGCTGTACGTAGAGGCTGGAAAGTCGGCCGGAGCACGGGTAATTTTGTCAACGCACTTACACTGTTCTCTTTCTAATTGTTTTACGGATTTTCGCGTTATCTGTGCCGCGCGGGTCGCCGGTACATTGTCACCTGTGTGACATTTTAAAATTGACAGCTAAACAGTCAGTTGACAGTCTTAATTTTCCCCGATATTTAAATGCTCAAAGAAAAAAAACTTGTCCATTTTTATCGAGATTATTTTTCTTAAATATAGTGATGTTCACGTGAGTTATTGTAATTCGCACAATTAAAATTATTTAGAATGTTAGAATTACTATTTCCGACATTTAGAAGATGGTGGAGCGTTTACGAATAACGTCACTAGTTGGCGCCACTTGTAATTATGGCCCTGTTAAACTACATACCTAGTCAGCCCGCTTTGATATTTGGTCGTATTCAGCTGAATACAATTAACATACATTTCGGGAATCATTGTTGTTTTTTAATT
This sequence comes from Agara belti belti, assembly GCA_018245935.1. Classification (NCBI taxonomy): domain Eukaryota; kingdom Metazoa; phylum Arthropoda; class Insecta; order Lepidoptera; family Hesperiidae; genus Agara; species Agara belti. Next base: position 6,059 of record DWEM01002782.1, on the reverse strand, counting down.
AAATTCAATCGCACTTCTTCGTAACAATACGGCGTTACACAATTTTAAGCGTTCGGAAATCTATTGTATATGTTTACTTGCGTTTCAATTTAAGTTTCAGTGTATTGGCTTGATAGGAACACTGTACGGTATGATTGATGTTGTATTAGGCTATGTTTAATTCGTAAGAGTTGTCGATTTGTAGGATTCGGTGCGTATAACATGTACAAGCACTTAAACGCCTTTGGTTTTCCCATGTTATCGTTTAATTTTATGTTTTTGCTTTAATTTGGCTGTCACGTCTGGCTCCTTCGACTGCATTACATTGATATAGATCACTGTTTTATCATTAATTGTATACGTTTTTGTTTATAAGCAATCGTGCCGTGAAATGTGATTTCGTTGTTAAAACGTTCTTTATCCAACTTCTAGGTCTACGAATTTTAGGTGTACGTCAATTTGTTGATAGTATGCTACGATGCAGCGTGATAACACTGATTAGATAACCCTACAAGAATTTTGTAAGCCCTCTCCCGCTATAGAGGCTGATGTTTTTCGTAAAAAAAAAATTACTTTTTTTATATATGTATTTAGACGAAATATAATAAAATTGAAAAAAAAAAACTACATTATCGTGCTTGGAATTAATTATATACCCTCCGTGTTTTTGTAAGATGTTTTCAGTAACTAAAGTAATAAAAAGTAACCATCATAATAACGCGAGCTTACATAGTTTCATGTAAATTATGCTAAATTATTTTTATGAGTCTAATGCACATGTATAGAATTTACCTCCTGACATTATTTCTCTTAATTAGGCTTAGTCTTAATATTTACGTATATAATTTAAAGTTAATTATGATATTTTATTAGGTAACTATTTTGGTACAGTCCGTTTGACTTATATTTAATATAATAAAATTTGAAATTTATTAAAAAATCTTATTTCCTTCAATATTGTCTGTCAAGCTGGCCGTTGAGTTAGTTATTTATGGTTAATTTACTTAATCAGTGCGCGTGTTTTATCTGTAAGTTAACAGTGTTCTGTATGATACACGACACAAGAAATGTATCGTGCTTATACTCGTAATACCTATAACTAGCGGTAGTACATCACATTGCTCTATTGTCAATAATTTCTGCAACGTACGCGATATAACAATTTTATTGGTATTTTTTAACACGTTGGGTTACATTACCAAAGTTTTCGTACGGCTCCCTGACTTTTTGAAAATATACTATCGCCTATGTTCATCAGGGATAATGTAGGATTGTAATGGTTAAACGATTTTTTAAATAGGTCCAGTAGTTTCCGAGCCTATTCAATGCACACAAGCAATCAATTCTTTCCTCTTTATAATATTTGTTTAGATAAATAGTATTAAGAATTACTATCCTTTCTCTATTTCTTTCATATATACCATGTTATAGCGGGACAGTGATAACGCTTTTTAGGATATGTGCCAAAACAAATGTGAGAGTTTGTTCTCAAACGGACACCTATTAATCTTGCAATAGCAATAAGGCAGTAGTATTATACCTATTTCCGCATCGTAAACTCAAAGAAATTATTTCACGTATGTAGTGAAAGGTGAATATTGAAGATGATCGCAAACTTCTCGGTTTTTATTATATACTAGTAGACTTGACCGTAGCACGATGTTTCTCCGACTAAGTGTTGTCCGATAAAAAAAATTAGATCATTAATCTAGATAAGAGCTATCCTATCTTTAAAGTTGGATCAAACTGCTCACAGTGTGCAAAATTTAATTAAAATCGGTCCAGTATTTTAAAAATCCATCGCTGACAAACAACGTGACACGTAATTTATATGTATATATTAAGATAGTTGTCAAGTCTTAGATGTTGCTGGAAAATCTCAATATGTGCCATAGTTCGAAGTTGTACACTGACATAAATACATAATTATATGTGTGTACTCAATGCAACTTTTTTAACATCCTGTGTTCTAATACTGAAACGTTATCTCAATACACGTGGCCTTGCTAATGTTGATAACAAATTACAGTCTGTATTGAAATTTGTTATTGTTCCTTTAATCATTGCACATTTTGTATACATATGTATAACCACCTTTACGTGTATATACGTATTAAATATGTATGTATGTATATTATTTGTATGTATGGAAAGATTAGCGTGCATATATTACATTTACATTGGTGATTTTAATTTAAAATCGATCCACTTTACCATTGAATTTACTCTTAGGGACGAGCGGTATGTTTGCTTAAATGTAATCAGCTCACAATATTCAAAGCTGAAGATAGATTTAATAATTAATAGCACGGATAAACTAATGGAAAGTCATTCGATGCAGATGTTTGAAAATTTAGTCTGTTAAAAAAACATGGACATGTAAAGGTGCATTAATTGAATACTCAGTTACTGAAGACGGGAAGAAACGTTGACTTAGCGGACGGGATAGAGAATTATAAGATCGAAATGGCAATAGGATTTCTAGAAACAAAGACAAAATAACTAAGTGACAAACAAGGATGAGTGGAGACAGTGGAAAAAAAGCATAGCTGCAAATCGCTAAAAACCTTTTTCAATCGCTAAGTTGAAAAAGGCATGGACAGCAAATCTGTGGTGCAAAAAATTTAAATATAAAAAAAGAAACGGCTAAGTACATAGGACTGAGTAAAGAACTTAGCGTTTTGAAAGGTTTATATTCCATATCTTCATTTTCCTCGTAGCTTTCGAAAAGCTTTTTCAGTCAATAAATTGTCTATCTTCGACTAGTTCCAACGCGTTACATAGACTTCGAATAATTCTTGAATGTAGGTCGTTAGGAAGGCGGGCGGGTGATAGGAATGAGGTGGCACACGAGAGGATTAGGTCCAGCGGGGGTACAATTAAGGTTGATGTGATGAAAATAATTATAGCTGAAAAGGCAAAAGTTCAAAGTAATGTTAGAATATTTTATATATTGAAGATTGGCGAACTAATAACCATGGCCCAAGACGGTCGGTCAGCCAAGGCCGTCCAAATTTTATGACCGCTCAATTGATTCCCGGCATAATTATATGCGGCAATCGGTTAGGCAATATTGATATATCATTACATACACATTGTGTTGATTGCGTGCGGTTCATTGGGTATGTTACGAAAGTCACCAACGGGTTTGTCATGATGGGTGGTCAGATGCACTGCGGACTCGATGCACTCACGAATATTGAGTAGTTGGACGAATATTCGCTTATTTCATATATAATTCATTTCGATGGGACCCAGATGTAGCAATGGCGGCTACGCGATTCAGGACGGAAAATTTCTACATGTATTATATTATGTACCTATATGATTTGAAAGTTATGTCAAAATGTCACTTTCCATTGTAAAAAGAGACTGCAAAATTGTTTTTAAAAAGAGAGCATTGAAGAAAGTTAATTAAAACAGAGTTTCGAAAGGTAGGCCTCGAATAGAATACATATAAGCGCCTATGAAATACAAATAAAACTAAAATAGAACTCATTTACTGAAGAATCGCGGCCCTGAAAAGGTGAATTTCAAATCAATTTCCAAGTCGTAAGCCAGCCGGAGATTTTAGTTGAACAACTTCATGAAAGTATAAGGACTTAATCTAAATATGTACCCTTGTAATGGGCCACTTTATCTCGGAGACGGACGTTTTTCAGTCCGCTTGTGGCATTGAAAGTTCTGTGTACCGTCGGCTACGGATATTAAACAATATTGTGTAATACCGTGATAATATCACTACATTTGCGGCTCAGTTCGAGTCGTTTTCGTGTTTTTTTTTGTAACTTAACATTGCAATGAGCGTTATACAAAATATTAATCAGATAAACATACACGTATGTACAACGAGGCCCGTGATCGTGTTCGCGTAAGACGCTGAGAAGCCTTGAACGACAACTAGACATCGCTACGGGCAGTGAACGTAGATATTCGAGGCGCACACGGCGCATACAACTCATAGAAGCACTATGAATGCGACCGCGGCGCGTGCAGAGGCGCTGCAGTGTCGGCCGACGAGGGGCGCCGCTCTAGCCGTCTTTTTTTTTCATTTTGCGTGCGTCTTTTTTTGGCATCGCGCGTTAACCTTGGATTTTTTCATACCGAAGCGCTGCACGTACGCGCGCAAGTTTCGGATAGTCGTAGAACGTCCCCCACTCGACGCGTCCGAATTTTCTGCATTCGGACGGCGTGAGGAGTTTTCGGCGGCCGCATTTGCGAGCGAGGCTCCCGCCGGTTAGGAGCGACGCGGCCGTACCTAGACACCGCGCACTGCGGCGATCGGCGCCAGCGCGCGCTGCAATATGCGGAAGTGAGCACGGACATCGCCCGACGCACCGTGCTAGTGTTACACGCCAGTGATACGCGGTGAACGCACACTCAGTGATACGAACTATGATATATGTGCACGGCTCGACGGAGCTCTGATGGTTTTCTATTAACGTACATAAGGACTGTGGAACTTGTGACATTCATGGAATCGAGGAAAGTATCGTCTCCGCTATTATTTAGTTGTTATCGTTTGAGCGTTTTCCATCGACCTCGGCGGCGCGGGGTCGCCCCGTGGCCGAGGTGAGGCCGAAACGCGTCCAGTTTCATACGCTCGTCAATCTTGTACAGCGATATTGAGTATGGAGATACGAGACCATTGATAAATACGTGTTGACACTCCGCGGCGTTCGATAAAAGTCAAACGGCCGTTTGTAGAGCAGTTTGCGTCTTAAATTGTTTTATTGAGAGGATATTTTCGCGCAGACCTTATCCGCCTCCGAGATTTTGCATACACGTGCTGTCGTTTTGAGGCTATTGAACTTGATAATGAGACAACCGTATCTCCGCTTTTTGCACTTTGTTATTGCATCGCTAACTTTTTCACAGTTCACATAGCAACCACGTGACAACGATACTCGACGGCCATAATCATTCGCATCGCGTCCTACACGCACCGCGGTCCTATTCGCTAGTATCGCATCGACGGTCCGCTCGTTTTCAACGAGCGTCGAATTCTATCCTGCCGCTCGTATAGTTACTTTTAATGAATACGTCGAGGAATCCAGTTTAGCCGTACACGCGTGTACGTTCGGCGATCATCATGGGCGTGAATAGATCGCGCTCGAGAGTAGGTAGGTCCGGAACCGCTCGGTGAGGCGAAAACTGGTCTCGCGACGCATTAACATTTGCATAGAAACTGTCAAAATGGCCCCGCGGTTGGCTATTAGCACCTACCGGTCGTCTTGTACGTTGTGCTGCGCCCGCGATCACTGCGCGTTTGTCATATCTTTTAGACACGGCCGGGCCCGCGGCGCACTCCGCTCGAGGAAGCGCGCTCCCGACAGCCAGTGGCAACCGTCAATTTGTATTTAAACGATAATATAATTACAATTATTTACTGTTGTAATTCACGGGCAGCGTTATTTACTACCCATTGTTCGCTCACTTGGCTATGCGCGCTGGGATGTCGCTCTGTGTTTGGAATATTAGTAAATTGCAACGCGTCCTAGAAACCGTCCAGTTTGCGTTTAGGTGTCCGCTAGGCGCGGTTACGTTGTTTTTTTAACAACACAGAATATTATTGCTTCGTTTTGTAAACAATTTTTCCATTACCGATTCCTATAACACTTGAATACACGTTTCATATATTATGTCGATACGGCTATTGTGCTTTCTGTTATCACCGTTACGGATACTTTTACAATATATCTGTTATCGGAATTGGTGAAAATTATATAGATTCGATCTAAATTTTTCATTAACTAGGAAAAACTGTTACCTATCAATGCGCAAAACAAGCAGATAATCAACGTAGTCTTTATGCCGCTGTCGAGCTTACGAGGTTGTAAGCGAATCTATATATCCTTCTATAGATATGTAGGCTTTTTCAATATCATTAACAGGTTGATCAATACGCTAGTTAAAAAATGACCGTCTAGACCAGAGTTCCCCAAACTTTTTTGTGTCGTAGACCCCTCGCCAAGTTTTTCCGTGTTGGATAGACCCCCTACTTATATAAACATATATAATACTTATATAAACATATATAATATTTTTTTTACTTCATAGGTACTTTTATAAATAATGTA
>DWEM01002781.1:0-11559 GCA_018245935.1 Agara belti belti | reverse complement strand
TGTGCCCGGTGCATGGCAATAGGCTCACCACTATTCCATTGTGGGACTTAAACGTAACTGGTGAAATGTGGGGGTGTGTTACACTCCTCTGCCTGCCTTCGGGGAATACAGGCGTGATGTTACGTTAAAAAATTTCCCATACATATATTTTTACCATATAAGTTGTATGAACATTTGCCGGATGTATGCATATTATGTCAGAGAAGCTGGCTGTTTACTGCAGTGCTATTAAAACGAGTTAGTGGAATGTCGGTTCGCGCAACAATGTCTTTAATTGAAGTATTAAAATTTCAACATAAAAATAGGTTTAATTGCTGCATGTAAAAGCAAACGGACGTTTGTTTGTTTACAGAGTGGAAAAAAGTTGTTTATTTCACAGAATACTTTCAAATTACCGTCCGTTGGTTTTGAACATTAAATGCACGATTTTCTCGTTTGAAATACAAAATATTATTATACCATCACGCCAGGTCCCGAACGGGGTAGGCAGAAAGAATCAGTGTCAAATATCTCTGTCCATACAAACCTGACGTGCTTCGTCTACATTCATCACTCTCTTCATGCATACACGCCGGTTTCAAATACAAAACATATTAGCGGATAATTGATTTTTCTATCTGGTAAATTAGCTATTTAAACAATCATTTCATTAATTTCATCAATTTCCTCATCATCAACAAACAATTCATTAATTTTTTTTTACCGTTTTTATTGGTCCACTACTAAACCGGGTCTCCTGTCATAATAAGAGGGTTTTAGGCCACAATCTACCACGCTGGCCAAGTGCTGATTGGTAAACTTCACTCTCTCGACCCTTTTGTTGGCCCACTGCTGGACCGGGTCTCCTCTCATAGTGAGAGGGATTTTAGGCCATAGTCTACCACGCTGGCCAAGTGCGGATTGGTAGACTTCACACACCCCAGAAAATATTATATAATTTATAACATGTTTAAGGTGTGCAGGTTTCCTCACGATGTTGTCCTTCACCGTTATAGCAAGTGATATTTAAATGTTAATTATAAAACGCACGTAATAAATCAGAGGTGCGTGCCAGGATGGAACCCAGAACCCCCGGAATAAGAGGCTGAATTTCAAACGACTAGGCTATCACTGCTTGCTGCATAAGTTATTGCATAATACATATATTCCAACGGACATTTAATGTTTTTAATTTTATAGCTTTATTATAATTTTATAACAGAAATACTGCTGATTCGAAGGAAAGATAACATAAAGAAATCAAGCAAGCATTACTCCCCCTTCGCAAATATTATTCCAGCACGTTCATAGTAACATTACGCCATCAAAATTGCGTCGGTATATCTTCAATAAATGTTCAAAACATCTCAGCGAGCATGTGTTTTATAGTTTTTATGGGTGGCTGTTTCAATAGTGTTTTTATTCTTCCGAGTTATAAGGATAGCGTATTTGGAGTCACATAAACAGTTGCCGGAAAGTGTAAATAATTAGTACATAAATTACATTATCCGCTTCACGCAACGATCGCTGAAGATTCATGCTACGTGTGTAGTGAAATAACTATAGGTATTTGATTTAGTTCATAATTATTGCATGATACATTGTCATATAGGTATTTGTGACGGTAAATTCGATCCGTTCCTGTTTATAAACTCAGAATCATTAGGACTTTTTGAACGAAAATAAAATGGTCGTCTTAAACAAAACCTGAACTAAGGCAATCAAATCCCGAATGTTTATCTTTTCACACAAATCGAAGTCTCATAAATATGTTGGTCTGAGCTACAATAGAGTGGGATGAAGACTCCGCGCACCGTGGGCCGCCTTCCATGGGATTTATGCTTATCTCGCCCATAAACTGGTGTTAATGGTTATAAACATATCTCGAGTAAGAGACTGTAGAATAGCCCAAACATTATTATGTTAAATGATAATGACATAAAAAACGAATGCACGGAAAACAGTAGTGAACATTTCGAAATCCGTTCTACATTAGAGTATCGATCAATAATGTTGATAATATCTTGTTTTACTTTTAAACAATGGCATATTGAAACAATACTGTAACATGTTCAGCATAAGTTACCTCATATACGTTCGGGTATATAAAATATCGTATTGCGTAAAAAAATAATTCTATGTACCGAACGCATAAAGCATATGGCAGCTAATATCAAAGCAGTAACATACTATTCCACATTACGTACATGTGCCAAAAACAAAACACCGTAGCAATTTCTTCTATGAACCGCAACATTGACTCAACCCTCGTAATGAAGAACGCATGAAATAACATAGTGCAGGCGGTCGTAATGACCGCGCGACTCCCTCAATTAAGATCGGCGACGTCTTATGTAGTTTATCCGAAAATACGTGCTTCGGGTCATTATTGGCTGTAAACGGCATTAGAACTGTTTGTTTCGTATACAATTATATTATTCTATTACGTTAAATCGCAAAATCCTAATGAAATACCTATTAATGTACCATTTGTAAAACACACTTACAATGTACCATTACATTGTAAGTGTGTTTTACAAAAACATCCTTTGTACTCAATATTACATTTTATTGAAAATTATGTATAGGTATATAATGTGTTTATGTCGTATGAAAATGCGGTTACCGGTTCTCTATTTGAAATAAATTATTTTACATTTTATCATTTAACCAATAGCAAATACGCCATTGCGTTTATAAACTTGTCATTAAACTGTTGAGCCAATATAGTCATTCGGAATGACAGTATTGTTATTACTCTTACTTATATATCAATCACAGCATTTTTATTAGTTATATAAAGGTTAAATAGTTTGATAAGTTGTATCAAAGGTATGCTGATTATTAATAAGCGTTTCTTTACTGGCTCCATTAATATTAATAACTTTCGTTAACTATGAATAAAAATACTAAAAATCAAAGCACGAAACTGAGGTGTCATTTTTTAAAGCTAACAAGTAGAATTCAGTGGATATCGTGAGTACCTAATAAGAGACATAGAGGTGGATCCGGTCCGGCACGTCGGCTTTATGACCCGTTAGTGCTACTGAAATCAATAAAAGTACCAGAATGTACTGCACATGCGCAATACCAACTTCGCAGTAGACCTCGCGCTGACTAAGCTACATTCATTTTATAGCCACTTGTATTTGTGTCTATCACCACTTTACTCTTTACTGTTGAGCGAATAAAAAGAGGGAAAAAATTAATTGGCGGGACCGTAAATACCGTCCACGGTATCAGAGGGTTAGTTAAGAGTTAGTAATTGAATGTTTATGTTGTACTGAAACTTTACGGTACATTGTATTTACGACTTTTGTTCTACATCTCTTTTGAAAGTTTGTATAATACCTAAAAGTATATAATACCTAATTTACAACTAAATAAGTGTTAATTGTACAGACTGTATCGAGATTTGATTATAAATAGGTAGTTTTATATTTATCATTGGTTTTATTTTTATGTAGCGTCAGACGTAATGGATTGAGAATCGATTAAAATAACAATTTTAATTCTTCTTTAAAACCAAAATGGATGGGTATCTAAATAACATAGTGTGGCATCACGCTGTGACTAAGAGTCCCTGCTCTCATAATTCCGAATAACTTAGCATTATATTAAATGAACAACAGAATGAAGATATTCCGACCCCGCCTACTGATCCTAATGTATACGATTTCATAGCATAAATACATCAATGTTTAAATTTACTGAGTAAGTTATTTACGCGAGACATTATTTTGTCAGATAACATCTTTTAGAATTTTAATTAGGCTCGGACACTTTTTGGTACTCTTGTAACTTATAATCACGAGAATATACAAAAAATGCTTATGCATAGACATAAGGTTTTATAAATTGGCTGTTCTTGGATTTCTTGGAGCTCAACATGATGAATATGTAACGATTTAAAAGGATATCATCTCATATACAAATCACCTGTTTAAAATATCAGGTTTTATAGTATAATTAAGCAATTTGATGTACCTATAGAAACAGCGACAGTCACTAAAGCAAATTTATAGGTTCCGTTTACGATAATTTTATGAAGTGTCAGACCATCAACGATTCATTTTTATTGAATCACAACAGTAACCAATTTTCTGGCGATCAGGATCGCGACGACAAAGCTGATATACCGTTTAACGACAGGACAATTAATTAAAAAGACATAAACGCCAGTTTTATATACGGAGAGACTATAAAGACTAACTTTTATATGTCGTAAACGCGATTGTCTGAAGACCCGGGGACTTCGATACCGTACCGAGTGCGAGGGTTACATTCTATCTTCAGCGTTAGCGATTGACGAACAAGCGAACATTATTTGTATCGCTATAGAAATTGTATAATTGAAAAAAATTGCCGCTTGAAAAATTAGAAAATAGAAAATAATAGCGGACCGTTACACTTAATATTTGTAACTGAATGTTTGTTCCTATAATTACTACCAGTATCTACTGGCATTCTGCTATCTGTGAAATATTTGTTTGTTACAAATAAATAGCTGTTATTTCTTGGGGCTTCCCAATTTTTGCTCATGAGAATTATGAAACCTATATCCAAGTCTCCTATTCATTGCTTCAATGTTCTCTCCGACCGCTTTTGCGAGTATTAAATGTTACATAGGTGTAAAGGCAAATACAGGGCCAATGCGTCACGTTGATGTAAATGTTTTTGTATCGATAACATATTTTTATTAAAATAGAAACGAAGACCTTTCTCTCTTAGGTCGTTCACCGTTACTCGTATGTTATTAAACAAGCTCCTTAGAGGGAAGACCGCTGTTCTGCCAACAAAGTACTTAAGGGAATATAAAAAGCTGAAGAGGTTTGAATAGACTTTTATTAGATTATCTTATTATCTTCTGATTTCTGTGGCGAATTGAAAATCTATTTGGTTTACTTACGTTCTGTATATAGGTATTACTTAGGTGTTATCATGCGACTTCATGTATTTTTTCAATAAAGTACTTAACTATTAGCAAAGTAAGGTATTTATTTTTAAGTACAGAGCCATATAATGTAGCCTAATATAGCTAATGTAACCTTATTGTAAGAGCAAGTAAAAGAGTTCATTTTTTTCTATTCCTCCTCATACCTAATAGACACAATCAATAAAGAAGAAACAATATGAAAACCTTGTGTGGCTATAATAAAAATGTATTTCACTTTTGCAATGAACAGTATTTTCAAATTGGCATTATTACAATACCTTTTGAATTAATTTCAGTACGCTCTCGTTATTTTAGCTACGAGAAACTTTGTTCTCTTTGGCACGAGTAAATAATTGTGTTCGCGTTCAAAACATAACACTAAATCACACAAGTACAGACAAACAACGCAAACAACGCATTAAAGATCAGGACTAGATGTCTCGGGAGACGAATAAATAAGATTTATTCGTTCTAAAGGAAAGCTTTGTATGAAAATAGTGGGAGTTTTAAATAAAGCATTAAAGAAAAAGTTCCGGGCCATTTGAGGCGGGTTATTGTACCTCTATCGGACGCCATTGTTGACTGCTGTAGGGAATTTGAAACGTTGATATACACTATAGTATAGAAGAGTATTTTATTATGGTCGATTATTATTTAACACGGTTTTATAAACAGTTATATGAATTCCAGGTCTGATTTACAATATAATTTAGAATGTCGTAATTCAATAATTACAGATAATTATTTTGCAACTAATTACTAATACATAAATATAAGTAAGTAGATGGGTACTTATACTACGCGTTCAATATTGTTGCTTAATGTTTGCCGCCACAAAAGAGGACAAATTTATCTACTCATTATAATAGTGGAGTCGATTGTAATATTGTGTCGTCAAAATCAATATTCATAGGCAAATGACATATCCAGTCCAGTGATCTGAAATCCGCAGAGATTGGTCTTAAAGCCGTGATCTTTAATGGAGTGCTACCATTAATTATTCATTATATCCCTGCGCATCTTTGAACGCTTATAATTTTAGGTATAGCTATCGAACAGAATTATTTTGTCTTGAGTGGATATAGATTAAATTTGAAACATTAAAGACACTGAATGAGCGTTGTAAATTAAGAATTAAGTCATAGGTACACGGATACCAATTCGATTTAACTTTTGTGAACCAAACAGTTGATTTATGTATAAATACTTTGTCATCCAGCAATCTCACCGACCCGACATTTTCACACTACCCCGATATTCCAATATTGCGTAATCAATCGTAGGTTCGTGTGACATAAAAATAGCATTATTTTTCGAATCAAACATATTTATTTGAAGGCTGTGTCGTGCATATTTATTTATGGAAGCTCAGTGGGTACGTCAGCCCCCCAGCTTCCCTCGGGTGACGCAGAGTAGGTAATCGCAAACACAGGAAATGTATCTGGCGAAGTTTCCCGCCGAACGGGGGAGATCGGGTATTTATATAGGGTAAGTTTAATGTATAAGAAATCAGACAAGCGGGTATAATGTAAGAAATGATGCGATTCTTTTCGGTAAATGTTCGAAGTTTCATCTATATTATAGCTATTTAGGTCTACGGTGCTATATCATTAATTCAACATTGTGATGTTTGACCTAATTTTATATCTACATTGTTATTGTTATAGGATAGCCATATTATTTTAAATCTGGATTTTTTAACGATATGTCACATGTAAATTAATTTATTAAATTAATGTTAATTATTTAATAACACAGTCATATCTAATGGAACTGTAATAAATAAGCATGATCGATGCTTTTATTAACTTTTAATATGATAGTAATATTTTTAGAACTTTGGTAACACTTTCTCGGGTTCTTACACAACCCCGTGTTCGAAACAGGCATTCTCAACCCTCAGAACATAATAATGTTGGAGTGTAATATGAAAGGAGAACATTAGTGGGTGACTCCAATATCGACACGCGACGGCTGCGGGCTGCTATTGCGGCCTTTATTAAAACTAAATTTCTTCCCGCAAAATGTCCACAACCTTTGCTACGATTTTACGGATCTTGCAAAATTCAAGTCCACTTGTGCCTTCGAAGAAAATTTTCTCACTGATAATTTTCGTTTCCAATTTTATCTATAACTGAATAATGAATAATTGAATGACAGAGCCGTTAAATTATGACATTTATATATAGTTGAATATTATTTTAATGTGTTTTAAATTACTAATACTTACATTTTAAGGCATCTTGTTGGTCAGAGAAGATTTATATCTAAGCTAAATCACCTCAGAATGAAAAGGGTTAAGGCCACAGAACAGAAAAATAAGGGTTAAGGCCTTAAAAATTAGGGTCTTTATTAGTATACCGTAATTTAAGAAACGGAAAGCTAATCCACGAGAGAGGCAAGAAATAACAATCTTCACAATCAATCAGTATAGCAGTTCAAGGAAATTTCGCTCGTAGAAAGGAAGTCCAAATTGAATCAGACTCACAATATCAGTAGGTACAATATGTCCGTAGTACACGGCGTGCGGCAGTGAAGCGATGATTTCGGTACATTTGCCTCGACCGTAACGACGCTTGGAATCGTCTTGATGGACGCTATGAATGAGCTCTCACAACATAAAGAAATCCCCTTAAAAAGGGTAGCGAGGGGTGGAATAACAGAAACCAGAGGTTCTCAAACTTGCATGTTTAATATTTCAATGTTCTAAGATTTAATTTCAAAAATAATAAAATCAATAATATTTCTTAGGATAAAAATATTCTGAACCTTGACTTTTATTGCAGAAAAAACTAGCTACATGAAGTGTTCGATAAACTAAGTTTTTAGTTTATTCGAATGCTGATTATCTTTAGATTACATCACATCTTCAGAACCTAGATCCAATTAAGAAAGTTAATCTTGTGTCTTGTGTGTTGCGTTGATAAAGGGTCGAATACTTAAGAGATGAGCACAAATTTGGGCATCGCTGACATAAGACAGTAGTTTGCTACGTCTCGCCGAAGCCAGCTAAGCCAGGGGTGGGTTTCATTACGGCGAGCTAGATACGCCGGATTTCAGCTTAATCATCAAATAAAATAAATGCAACTGCTACTGCAATATCAACACTCATATTTTCAAGATGTATTTTTTAAGTCTTACACTCTTGTTGACTTTCAATTTCTCGGCGCAAGAGTGTTACGAAATTTATTATTAAATGTAATAGGCAAATCAATATTACGGCGGAAATCTTTATCAATATTACAGCGAAAATATAGGTATCTATTTCATATACATTAGTACCTACCTACATTGTAACTTTAATAGCATTTTTTTGAACAAACAATAAGAATCACAAACGTTTACTTGTAAGTACTTGTAGAACATCATTGTGTGATATACCTATAGATTTTATAACTCTTGTAAATACTTTTCGACCTCTTGCTAACAAACAACTAATGCTTCCTCTGCAAGTTTTGTCGAAATAAACAAGAAACTATCGCAGGCAACATTACCGTCCATTCCTTTAGATTTACAGAGACAAAACAAGCAAAAATATCTCCTCGGGCTGCGCAGTAAATCGGCACAGTTGCTTTCAGAGCGTATTTCTGACCTCCCCCACACCCTGACAGGGGAGCAAACAAATACAAGTTTTTTCCTACTCGGATGAATAAATAAGACAAGGGTCGTTTGCGAGGGGCTATCCCTACTTGTAAAATCGGCGTTTGTTTGATTTGAATGTTTTAATCCTTTCGATCTGAATCTCGTCTGGTAGGTGCTTCTGAATAATTGAATTCATTTAACGAAGCCGATTCTCCGCCGCCTTAATAAATGCATTCGTTCTAATTAAGAACAATCTCTTTAGCTCATTACACTATCCGACTATCCGTTCACTTAAAATCCTGATTAAAAGAAGATTCGGCTTCTCATTAAGAAATGACAACGTAGATAATAAAAAGCGATTTCCTAAACTAGACTTTGGCACTAATTTATACTACGATTACCTAAATATTCTTGCATTGCAAGAAACTCGCCAATGAGAAATAATAAAAAGGAGAAAAGTTATATTGTTTTATACATGATATAATGCAAAAAGCTTTATCATAACAGAATAACTCATTCGACAATGCGCATAACTTACTTTCGAGATAGTGTTTTCCTCGCACAGGGTCTAGTCCGGGTGACCCCCGGCGATGAAACTAACGACTCGGGGATCAACAAAAGAGCAATAAGATATGCTAGGAAAACTAGTGTGTGACCCTCCAGGGACCCATCCCAGCCAAGTCCCGTATAGCCTTTCGGTACTCGAGAAATGGACTCCGTGATACACTTAGACGGATACTTACTGTACCAGTGAAAACACAAGTATATTTAATAAGAAGAGATTTAAGCTACGGATATGTACAGATGTACCTTAATTTAGACAATGTTGACAAAATCACTGGATGCAATAATAACTGTAAATAATCCCTTTTTGCACAGTTACAAATTACCTGCTCTGTTCTACCGCTAAAGAAGGGTTACTTTGTAAACTAAACACAATAAACCTTTGTCATCAATGAAATATTGACTTAAACATTGTCTTCAGACGGGTATTTCTTTGGGTTTAGAATTAATGAAAAATCCTTTCAGGTTTACGTAATTGAGTAATAACAGGTATATAGAGTAGATTTTACTTATCTGACATATTTTTGTTAGTAGTATGGATATAACAGAAGAATGTATCTTAAAATTGATCAATATAAGAAACATTACTATTATTCAACAGTAACACCTACATATGTACCTACACTAAGATTGAGTAAAAATTTAGTCAATAGCATTTTCTTGAAATGCTCAGGTCGCATGCAATGTATTGTTGTTCCGAAAACAGGAAGTTAAATTTGCACTTTTAAATCTATAATCATGGCTGGCTGGCTACAACCCTTTTAACATCCCAATGTTGGGCCCGTGTAGCCTCCACAACGGCAATTTCATGATAGTCTCCTCCTTCAAACAAAAACAAAGGAATATTTTATTGTACCATTCACCGTACAGGTTGCGTATGTTCCTATTGGGGTGGCAGTTCACAGCGTGTATAATTGCCGGGACTGAACAACACGTCACCGTGATAGCCGCGTATATCCCGGTAATTGGAGCGCAACCCGGGATTCCACTTTATTGCGAATAAACTATTCCCGCAATGCTGCTGTTCTTGTGAGCTGGTGCAATTTAAAAGCTACCCTTAACTCCGTACTCCATTATGACTTAATATACCTGCTTAAAGCAAAACAAAACTTTCAACTATGCTAAGTAAAATGATACCTATGAAATTTTCAGTTGAGATAAAAAAAACTATATCGTCATGACGGCAAATTTTAAAATTCAAATATAAATGTAATTTTTAAAAACAAAGATCACATTGTTACTTAATAGGTAATCATATATTTATTATATGAATTTTCTAGATACGGGAAATTAATATCTTAGTTGTACTACATATAATAGACTTCATTATTAATTTTCTTTTAGGTTCCCTAATAAAATATTGGTTCAAATTGAAAGAAAACAACAGTATAAACGACAAAGTATTGCCAAAAGGGACAGAAAAATAACAGCGCCCGGCGGAACTCGACAGACTGAATAATTGGCTGCACTCTCCTTCTTCCCCCTTCCTTTGTTTGACTTTCGTTCAAATTTCTTTCACCTATACCTACTTTCATTCGTCGCTAAAATTTTATCAAATTGTAACAAAAGAATTAGGGATTCGAGTTATTTTTAAGGTTTTTACATTACAGAGTTAAAAAGCAAACTAGGTCGAGATGATAGTCTCAAGAAGTAAAATGTGTATAAAATGCAACCTAACAGCAATGAATTTGCTACAAGAAATAAAGTTACCTATGTTAAAATTAATTTACAATGGCCGTCGTACGACCAAGTTGATATTACAAGCAAATACACTCTCCGATCCAGAAATCCTTAACCGTTTTTTCATAATACACTCTGAACGGGCGGCAAAGGATCTTAAGGCCGGCGATGGTCGAAAAGTTCATAGTCGATTCACCTTGTAAGGTTCAAAGCGGAACGGTTCGGATTTTTTGGACCGCTGTTTTCTCATATAGAGTTGTCAAGGGCGGGGACTCGTGATGAATTGGAAACATTCTAAGCGCGAGGGGGGCAGGGGGAAGCTTTTGAGGGGGGCTTTGTTCGGAGGAGAGCGCGGTGCGGGGTGCCTGAAGGGGGTTGATTAATGGTCCCCGTTAGAGGGAGCCATGTTCATTATACCGACGGAACGATGTGTTACTTGCCTACTAATATATTTTGCTTTCGGTGGTTTAGGCCTAACGTGCGCGATGTGTTTGTTATTGGACCATTATTTTAGTCAGCTTTATTCTTTCCGGGCCTGAAAAAAAGAAGGAACATCTTAATAATTATGGGACCCGTAATAAAAATTGGTGATTGTTAAAAACGAAAAAAGCGGCATCGATTATTTTCTCAATAATAAAGGAGGCTCCTTTATCGGGGAAATTAATGGATTTTGTGTCTATAATATGTAATAAATGGCTTTTACGAATGTTAATCAAATAACAAAATGGTTGATTATAAAAAAAATAACAGGAGAACTGCCACACTATAATGTTTACATTACATATTACATACATTACATATTACATACATTACATATT